>KZ505804.1:0-41813 GCA_002844005.1 Limosa lapponica baueri | reverse complement strand
TCTGATTCTGTGAAATAGCTTAATTTAAAATACACTAATCAGACTTTATTCTAAAAAAAAAAAAAAAATAAATATGGAAACAATGCAAAATTGCAGTATCTGTTAAATGCCTAACACAACTTCAAGGTTTTTCTTAGGTATTGAGTCAAACTGGAAAACATGTTCAGATGCCTCAAAAAACAAATTGCCAAGCACCAGTCCAAACACAGTTCTTCCCCTGATATACATAAATGAGAGAAAATTATGTTTTTATGTTGCTGGAATGCCATTGAGGAACATTTAGGGCAATATGATCCACTCACCTTGGATGAGTTAGACTTTTTGTCTTATCTACTTGTCTTACAGGGGAGAACAGTCAATTTGCAGAGGAAAAATCACATGGAACATAAGTAAAAAAGAAAAAAAAACACTTTCACAATATATGTGTAAGAAAAAATCTCTGTTAATTGGTAGTAAACAGTCCTTAAACTGTATAGAAGAACACTGGGAGTAACTGCAATTCAGTTCTCATGGCAATAATCTTCCTTTCTATATTTTTTAACATGGAAAAACTATAGATCATTTTTTCTCTTCTTAAGGTAGCTTGCACATGTATTCATCCCCTAGCAACCCACTCCAAAGAAAAACAAAGTCTTTGCCTCTCTTCTTTTTGTAAAATTAATCCAGCAATTGTGTATATGTATTCAGAGGATACACTGATGGTCTTGTTATTGATACAAAAACCTTGGGGTAACTGAGGCGAAAGCATGTGGATCTTGTTTGTAAATAATTACAGCCAGTGTTTAGCTTTGCTTAAAGTAATCCAGATGAACTAAATGTTAATAATTTATTTAAACACAAAGCAGTTAACAGATACAGATTTAAGGCAATGGTAAAGGTAATTCAGTTGTGGTTCTTATTCCAAATCATAAACTTAATTATTATATTACTGTCTTTACAGTGAAACTCTTAAAACTCTAGAGCTTGGGAAAGAAAAAAAAAAACAAAACACAAAAGTAGATTTTAAAAAATCAAAGAAAATAAAAGTAAAGGATGAAGAGACATTAAAAAAAAAGATTCAATGGATTCAATGCAGAAGAAGCAACCTCATACTCTTGTGCCAGTATAATTCATGAATTATAAGACTCAAAAATTAGCATTTTTTAAAGGTAATTAAGTAAATAGTAAAAAGAATGGAAAGGAAACCCTTTTTTTTTTCAGAATTAATCTACTTTCAAAATAGAATTTTGGAACATGTACAAGATCAAAAGTATACTCTTAATGACATTCAAAATAATTTTAAAAATATGGTTCGTGCTCTAGTATTTCTATTGAGACAATATGAAGACTTTAAAAATCTCTCTCACATTTGGGGAAATTTGACTTAGAAGTAGAATTGGATAGCTGTTTTTTGAACTATTTCAGCTATGCCCCAACTCACATATTGAAAAACTGGTAATATCGTTCATAACAGTATTTCTGAGTTACCAAAAAAAAAAATAATTCAAATGAGATTTCCAGTTGCTGAGCTTATAAAAATTCAAAGAAGAAAATTGTTTAATAAAGTTACAGGCCTAGGGGTTTTTCCCCTGTTTATTTTGAAAGCATTATTTTGTTAAAAAAATAATTTTTATGTATTTCCATCTTCAAAGTTATATTTGCAAAACAATAAGGCAATTTAACAATTTAATACAGTCAGAAATGCCATCATTTTTCCATGTATTTAAACTTATGCACCTCTTTTAAAAAACCTTAAAGAAAAAAAAAGTTTTGAAAGTATATATTGCTTCTATGGTTTCGAACCAAACAGAAATAATAAGCCCTTCCACCAGAATAAACATAGATTATTTAGAAAGGACTTCAGATTATAAGGATTATGATTGCTTTCTTTACTGTAGTATTTTAAACAGTATATATTTTTAAGAATATGAAACAATGGAGGTTTATTAGAGAACAGAGAAGGATGAGTGAGAATCATCTGGACAACTGAGTAACTTTTGCCTGAGAGAAGGCAAACTTTCATTACCCATGTTGAAAGCCCTCTGTATCTTCTCCGAGGAGACCAACACAGACCCTGCAGTTTCTTTGCCTCCTGAGGAAACCTGAGGGCTGCAGCAAGCATACCTGTGAGCAGTAGTTGAATGAAAAACAGCTATGAAGTGTCTTTGTCCTGGGGCACCTGTATTTCACATTGTACCAAAGCCTAGCCTTTAAAACTTTTAATAGCTGTTCTGTGAAAGAGATTCAAGACGGAGAGAGCTTAACCTTATGGTCCTTATGGTCTTCATGGACTTGCTATCTTAGTCTGTAACATGTATCACCTCAATCATAGCAAATTTCCATGTTCATGAAATAGCAATGCCAAATTTAGGCTCCTGTGCTCTCAGTAACATACAGCGGTTTATGTTTTCAGTGCTCTCTCATGGGAACCACAAAGCTTTGTTCTTGTAATAATGGATGAGCAAGGAAGGGTATGCTTTTTCTTTAAGCACTCGCAGCTGTCATAGGAGTGGGTGACCTCCTTACTTGATGGTCCATGATGCTTCCCCTCTGTAGTTCTACTGAACCAGATTTTAGGTCACTAGTTTATCCCATGGCCCATATCTCATCCTAACTCATGGCCCATAAAAAGTCTTTCTTTGAATTCATGTGTCTTATCCTGATTTTTCAATAAAATTGCTGCCATAGAAATGGTTCCACAAGAACAGACGTATATATGATACTAAAAAAAAACACAACAAGAAACAGAAATATAGGAAGCATTTTATCTCACTCCAAACTTAGTTCTTAAACAAGAATCTCAAATGAGATTGGACTCTGCAAGTACTTGGGTAGGACAAGACTTTTTAAAAAAAGGCTTATTCAGAAGAAAAGATATCTAACTGGGCTTACAGTTTTTGTACTACTGTTTAACACCGCCACTGCTCCATGATGTTGTCTGGAGTCACCATCCTTACTTTTGTAATATCTATTGGGATGCTGATGTGATAAAACATGAGTAAATGGAATTTTAATAGGTGAAGAGGTCAGATCAGATTTAATTTAAGAAACTACTTCTATTGCCTTCACAGAATGACATTGCACAAAACAGTTTTTCCACAAAGGTTTTATATGCGGTACCTCTATTTACTCCTAACGTCAAAAATATCAGTTAAGTGGAGATCATGTGGATCTCACATGTGGATCTCATGTGGATCTTCAGTGGAGTGCTGAAGTGTTCACAAACATGAACACAATCAAGAAACAAAACCACAGAAATGAAAAATGTTTTTCTGCCTATCTGGGTATGCTAACTGGATTTGCTAACATACAGCATAACATACGACATGCTAACTGGGTATCCGGGGTGTATCAACACAAAGATCCTTCTGTATCCCTGTCACCTGAAAAAAAAATTGTTATAGGTTCAAGAGACAATTTAGGATTGTGCTGTATAAAAGAGGCAATATATATATATTTTTCACCTTTGTCTCATCATGTCTCATTAATGCCAAGCAATTTATAATTTCATAGACAAGTTACTGACTTCCTTCTTTATGTAATTTTTTCACCGTTTGTGATAAAACACTGATCTTCAGTGCTTTACAAGAAATTAACAGAGCAAAATATTTTCATAAATTAATTCTTATTCTTCATTTTGTGTGTCCAAGCATAAGTGCAGTAGTAGGGTGGCAATGACCAAGACAAACCATACCACTGTGCAACTTCGTAAGCTCTGATGAATGCAGACATCTGGATGTTATAATTTTCACTGTGCCAAAAAGTCATCACATAAAAGAGATAAAAATTGTCTCCATTTTGGCCTTAAGCAGCACATCACTGACAAAAGTTTGTCCAATTAGTTTATACTGTGGAACAGAATTTCATTATATTTTCTAAATGTGCAGGAAAAAAGACAATTTAAACCTGCCATAGGTCTCAAGCTGGTATCTCCTAAGGCTTCCAAATTCGCAAGTAGCTAAAAACTGGGCTGTTGTGTTATGCCCTAAAGCAACACAGTGGTGTTGAAACTGTGTCTAATTAACCTCCTGCTAAACTTGAAATGTCAGGAAGGAATATTACTAAACCTCAAAGGCTTTTTAACTTGGTAGATATGGACAGTACTAGAATTTTTCCAGAATTCAAGTCAATTCCACTGAAAATGGACTAGACAGTAATGGATAGCTAGTTTGCATTTAAAAGCCAGGATTATGCCAAGAGGGAATTTTAATTTTGCGTATATTTTCAACCTAATGGGTTAGGCAGAATCTACTATGTGAAATTACTTTTCTGGTCTACAGTTTTTAAAGTGAGGTTTGTTTGTAAGCAGTTGCTCTTTTCTACTGTGGAGCTTTCTCTTCTTGTATGTGCCTAAAACAATTTTAATTCATATAAATATGGTAAAGAGAGGTGATCGTGTGTAGTGATTTTAACCTGAACATTTTTTTTATGTGATTTAATTCTTGATCCTCAAAAGCTATATCTGGATATTATGCAAAAATATTAATTAACATTTTTCTAGGTAGCTTAGTAAACTAGATGAGAGGAAAAAAGAAAGCTTGGAAATGAAAATGCCCTCAATGAATCTCTGCCTGGCTACGCAAATATTAGTTGTCACATATCGATCTTGCACATGTGCATCAGAAAATAGAGAATAGGAATTTCAATATTTTAATTACTTATGGTCAAATTTACATTTCCATATGTAGGAGAATTGATTGTTTCATTAAAATAAGATTTTTTTTACTGCAGTCCAGGAACAATATGAACAGGGGTGCATATATATTGTTCCCAGGTTTGTCTTTCACTATTCATAAATTATCTTGCTCACATTCAAACAAATTTGTCATGGGAGGCTCAAGTTTAACAAAAAACTCGCCCTCTCAGGATAAGTTTCTCTGTAAGGACAAAGATTTAAGAAGGTTGGTTATCCGCTCCCTCCCTGCCCCCAGCCTTCCCTCCCCCCTCAAAAAAAACCCCAAACCTAAGTGTATTTTACCAGTAGAAAACTTCATTTTTCTCCTCTTTAAAGGATACTAGTATACACACTATCTATTGTAACTTCCCAAATTAGACTGCTGTGGAAATGAATGACCCAGTGATCAAGGTTATGGATGAGGAGAAAGTGTCTGCATCTAAGGAACTTATGGAAATATGCATAACTCTTTGAAGTCCTGCAGGACATGTCTACCCACCTGTCACTACTTTCAAGCCTAAAATGTAGTAGATGAGGATGCGGCTTTAGCTTGAGAGAAATAAAAGTATCTTTCCGTGTCTACTGCCTACGAAACTTACTCACCATTCTGGACTTCACTTCTCCTCCCAGACATTTCACTTCATCTAGTGCCACCAAGGAAGAACACCAGAGTTCACTCTGAATGGTGGCAGTTTCATCTGGCAGAGCTTATTTCCTCAGGCTTAGCAATAGAAGAAGGTGAAAATGCCATTTCTGAGGTGTCTGCCCACTTTTGGTTTTGGGTGGCTTTGGCAGTTTTGGACTGGACTGGCAGTGACTTCCGAGTCCTGTATGCATGTCGATCACATCCCCCAGAGTTAGTGTAGCGACATTGGACACAAGTCTGATTATAATCAAACCTTGGTTTGGCTGCAATATTCAAGTATCATGCTTAAGTTAAAAAACAGTAGGAATGAGCTATCCCGAATCCTTTATCACCTCAAAGTAGAGTATTGCAGTTTAACAGGTATTCAAAATCTTGCTAAAAATGGCAATTCCTTGCCAAGTTTTATAGAGTTTGGTTCATTTCACTAGTTTATTTCCAGATAATCTCCCCTTGCCTCCTTGCCCTCAAAACAAAGAGAGAGCTTCTCATTTTGAAATCTGAGTTACTCTTCATTCCTAAACCCTGAAATTTACTGAGTTTTCCCATTAGAAAATCCTGCATTAGAATTGCACTGGACATGAGTGATACAAAATAGGGAGTAAACCACTCAGCAAAATATATGTTTATTCTGCAATACAATAGCACATACTGTTGGTGCCTGAGAACTTCTGCAAGAACTCCAAAGGAGAGTACCCCCTGATTTCAGACGGCAAATAACATTTGGCGATTATGGCAATTTGCCATAATATTGATACTGAATATCTTGTATCGTAAAATTTCTATGTATCTTTATAGTAATCATTACATTAAACACTAAAGACAATTGCAAACATTGCAGTAAGTGACCGTAGATACTTATTCTGGGGTTCCAAATTATTTGGAAATTAAACTTTGGAGGCATGAGTGCAGAAGTATGAGGCACATGGTGCCAGTGAGATCAGCAGTCTAGCAAAGCAACACTTTGTTCACTAAGCAGTGCTAGAGCATTACCTGGAATGGAGGGAATTATTTAAAGGACAGTCTGTAAACCTGCTAGTATGCAATGAAAGTTATAGTCTGCTTATTGGAAACGTTATGATGTGACAATTAATCAACAATTTACTTGATCAGTAACGTAAGAAGGCAACATTTCTCCACCCGTTCAGGATATGCCTCTCTCTTATGCTTGGATACCTGCATAATGTTTGCTCAGGGGCTTTTGGATTCTCTTCAGTTACTTGCTAGAAACTTTTGCGGTGCTTTCTGCAAGACAAATGGAAAGGAGATTGTATATTAGTTGAAGGCATCTGCTATATTTGATCCAGGATTTTGAAAAAACTTTGCATTATCTTTTACGGCAAAGAGATCCTGAATCTGTATTCTTTAATTCTAGCAGACAATACACTGTCGGCAAGCCTTTCTACTGAATGGGATAGACATCAAGCTTAACCACTGCACTGTATCAATTTATGATATATGTAATCTATGTCTATTTTTCATGGGTTACCTTCTGCCACCTAAAATACTCCCTTCACTTCATGGATGCTATAAATGCAACGAGCCCTTGCTCCTTCTTTGTAGGCTGAACTATACCATTAAAAATCTGGTGATTGCTCAGGTCAAAATTATCTTGTTGATTACATAAAGTTGAACAGCTTTTTGCTCATAATTTCATATTTTCATTTTTTTTCCTAGTGTTTCTTCTTGTCCCTTATAGACAATCAAATTTTAAAGAGATCTAACTACTTGCAGTTTTGAGAATACTATGACGAGCTCTTTTTTTTGAGTTTTTTTTCAAACAAGTTGTAATAATCTCAAGATATATAAGTGAATAGCAATTATCACTCATAAATAACCTCTAATACTCAAAAAGATGGATACCTGACTTTTTTTTTCCTATCTCAGAGACAATTACTTCCTGAGACAATGAGTTAAATTGAAAGAACATTTATAAAGTAACAGTGAGATTTTAAGAATGCAGTTCTTCTATATTTTACATTTTACTGACAGGCAGGTATCTGTTCTACCTCCCAGAAGACGATGCAAATGAGTGGGCAAAAACTTCCCAAATAACTCTTATGGGACACATTGCTCTGCCTGGCTGAGTTAGAATTACAGTTCCCAGTGAGATAAATGGGTCCTCTATTTAAAATGTCTTAATTACCACCTGCTTGACAATATATTCTTAAATTTGGCAGATTTGTGGAGCTTCCTTTTGTTTTGCCAGGTGTTTATATTGTGTCCTTGAAATTTAAACTCAAAGTCTTACATTTACAGAGGCACTTGGCCCTGTCCTCTAAACTATTTCACATTAAAAGTAATTTTGAAACAACCACCCCTGGGTCATAATTGAAAAAAGTGAGAAAGAGAGACCTAGTGGTAAGGTCTGACCTAAGGGCAAAGAATTTACTTTCCTTCCATCACAGAGGCAAAGGATAAGCAGTGTGCAGTTACGCTACTT
Organism: Limosa lapponica baueri; assembly: GCA_002844005.1. NCBI lineage: Eukaryota > Metazoa > Chordata > Aves > Charadriiformes > Scolopacidae > Limosa > Limosa lapponica. The sequence continues at coordinate 34,073 of KZ505804.1, read as the reverse complement.
TCCTGCCTTTCACTGCTTCCCATTGAGAGTGCATTCAGAAGTAACTTTTGTGGAAAGACACAATTTCTCTGAAGAGCAGGCTGACTAAAGAGGTTGCGAAAAATAGGGAGGAAAAGCAAAAACCAAGAAAATAAGACTGGAACATCCACTTTAACTTCTGGGAACTTTTGTTAGACTTGTAAACCAGAAAGTCTGAATAAGGAAGTTCTCCAGTATGAAGAAGGTGCACTTGGAATGATAGGAAGCCACTGAGATGACCCAAAACACAGCCACTAGGCCTCTGGTGAAATGAACAGTACAAGCAGATCTGCTTCACAGTTCCAGTGAAGCTTGTGTGTGCAAGGGATCCCATGCACCTCCAGCCATACCCCATACATCTACTTTTCCTCTTACTCCACTATTGAGAGGAGAGAGACAGTGAAAATGGACATTTCCTTTGCAAGAGGGAAGTCCTCCTTTGGAAATCACTATCTGGCTTGACTTCATTTTTTATTGTTTGCATACTTCAGCAGATAAGGGAACCCAGCCAATCTATTCTGTAGCTTGTGCCAGCCACTCAGTCTGTTAAGCATGGGGACTGCCAGATTTTTAACATTTTTTGTTTTCGTTTTCTCTTTTTACCATAAAGAAAGTCAAGTCAAGAAACACCGGATCTGGAAAATAACCCAACCCAATACCTGTCTCCCCTCCCCCTGCCAATAACTATAATTTTATTCAACACTTTTTTTTTTTTTTATTTCATATGTAAAATAATGGCGGGGAACTATCACAGTTGTGGGTGGAATCATGTTGCAATACCTTGTGTGTGTATCAAAGTAGCGCTTGGGTTGTATATTAAGGCTGTAACATGTTAGTTTTCAATTAGTTTTGGGAGGTGTCTTGGTTTTCTGTGGGGTTTTTTTCTTGTGTATTCTGCTTATGTGACACATCTGCATTTTAAATACCATATGGCATATCAATTTTTGGGAAATAACAGTCCACAGTTTTTTCTTCTAAAGTGACATTCACAGGTCAGAGTTTCTGAAAATCATTCCATGGTCACTTCTCTTTACTTTAAAATGCTGAGTTATTTGTTTCTTTCTCAGTATCAGTGCAAGTACTTCTTTTTGATAACTTAACAAGTACTTGAGCCATATGGCTCATGTATATTTTGTAAACATGCAGGCCCCCAAATAATTTTAAAAAGCATGTTACTGGCCAGCGTGTTGGGAATGCAGAACGAATTACGGCTAAGTTAAAGACATATTTGCAATCACAGCTGAACAGTGCTGAGGTAGTAGTATGTTGATCTTTCACATCTGCGCGTGATGAAACAAGGTCAAATTGTATTCCAGCTGCTCATTTTGCTATTCAAGAGCATAGTCCATCAATGCATTCTCTGAAAACTCAAATCAGATATTAGCATGCTTACTAAGCTGGAAAGAGATCTCTTACAAGGAATTAACTCTTTTTAAACTTTACCTTGAAGGTTGAAAATCCGGGATAGACTTATTATAAAGAGTGAATTCAGTAATACTAAATTGCATGTTTATATTGAATATTAATGAAGTTCTTTAGGAATTGACTTAGAATTAGCTCACCCAATCAGACTGCAGGGAGTCTGAGCAGTTGCTGACCCATAATGATGGGATTCCTCTCAGCAATCCATTGTCTATGTTCTGAATGGTTCTAGGTCGTTGATTTCCATAATGGCAACGTTATTATTTCCCTAGCTAAAATAAAAATGTGCATCTCTCTAAAATGATCACTAGAATCTCGCCACTCTGACTGGCTCCAAGCCACAATTTTAAAGCCTTTTGTTTGTTTGTATAGTCGTACATTCTCTGATCCGGTTTTCCAGAAAGGGTAACGGATGCTTGTGTGAAAATACAGTGATAGTCAAAAAGTTGAAACAATTTAAGTTTTGATGCTAAAACTGAGAGAGGACTAAGATTGAAAGCAATTGATTTTATTATGCCCCTTCTCCTTCCTTTTTATCCAATTCCCTTTCTTCCAAATTCTGTTTTTATGAGTGAGTACAGGTTTTTTCTGCAGAGTATTCTCACTTACCACAGTTCTTTATGTAAGAAGAATCCCAGACTCTGTTCAAAATAAAAACTTTCTGTAATAAACTATAATTCATTTTTTGTTTCATAAGTGATTGTGACATTTCCCTCTTACATGCACTGAAATACTAATATATTAGGTATCTTTTATTTTCAAAATACTACCTCTAGATCAATGTTAGAACCAAGCCTGAAATGCGTAGAATTAAGATTAATTTAATATATTCATAACAGCCTAGACAGTGGATTAAAAACAGAAACTGGAAAAGGTGTAGGGGAAGTCTACAAGGGAATGAAGGAGCCGTATTATAAGGGGTGTCTGGAAGAGCATCAGATTTTGGCCTAGCAACATGAAAGAGAAAAAAGGATACAATTGTTCTTTGTAAATACGTGCATGATATTAGGAAAAGTTCCTATGGATATTGCTGACAGAAGACCAAATGGTTATACAATGTTCATAGTTATATTTAGGTTGTAAACTAGAGAACTGTTTCTGACTATTAAAAGAGTTCTGCAACAGTGAACTTCCTTGTGAAAGTGTCCGTATAGCATGCTTGTCTAAAATAGATGAAGACTGGATATGATGAAATTATCTGAACAACAGGTTCAAATCTGAAAGAACTGCTAACAGAGTACAGGGAATACTGAAAAACTTGTCTGCTGGTGATATTTTTAAAGAATTTTATCTCCTACAGACAGGAAGCTAATATCTAAGGAAAAAAGCTAGCAGACGTTTGTCAAGCAGAGAACACCAAACTAAGTTTACATGTCTCTTTTGACACAAAGTCTCAGAGGATAAAGGCAATGCAGCATATCTGAAAAAAACTCACCTAATTATACAGCACAGAAAATTCATGGAAACAGCAAGAAAATACTAGCTTGTTAGCAGTATAAAATAAAGGAGTATATTTTTTTCATATCAGGCAAACTCAGAGCAATGAATGTACTGATACCAGGACTCAGTATGAAAATGTGTATTTAGTAATGACCTAGAGTATGATGTTAACTGAACAATAATTAACTTTGGTAATGAGAAAAAGACAATGGTAAAGCAAATACAAAAAGTGCAATGCATACATGGTCTTATTTTCCTCCTCTTGTTCTGATCTAGATGTTAGATAAAGGTTAAATACAAAGCACCTTGCTATGATTGTTATCTTTTCTTGTAATCTTTTTTTTTTTTTGTCTACAGAAAAATCAGTGTAAGCTATACCAGATGTCTGATGCCAGAGAAAAGGCTGCGTGGGAGAAATTTCAGGAGTGTGATTTTTGATTCAACACTCTGCGATTAAAATATTTCAAAATTATTTTCTGGTCTTATGACTTCATGTAATTTAAGTAATTAAAATCTTAGTACATTCCACCACCTCAAAACCATGAATGATTGACTACATATCTTTTTATCCTAATTGAATTAAAAAAAAAAATTATGAGGACTTACCAAAGCTGCTCTAGACAGACTACTATTGGTAAGGAATGGGAACCAGTTTTTGCGTAGCTCCTTTTGTTGAATAATTTTTCATATTTTGAGTTAAAGAAGAAAATAGGAGGAAGAGAAGTTAGATGGAGTTTCCATCCTTTCTGCTTGGGACAGCTGCATGCAGGAATAACTTCAGAACAAAATTTGGAAGAGAAAGTTAACTAAAAATCAAAGCAAAGAACTGGGAGAGGAAATTTTCTGGTTTAGCTATATATAAAAAACCCACATATATTTGATAGCTTTTGATGCCCTCTGTTATAAAGTTTAGTTTTAAAAGGGAAAACCAAACGAATAAATATGCTTCAACAGTGTTTATGAAATCTAAATAGACAATCTTCTCGTGACCTAACATTTGGAACAAGAAGAATGAAAAGAAATTTTGCAAAAAGAATTGAGTCAGTTCTGGAACTGACTGAAAATTAAATCCACTGAAATGATTTTATACTACAGAAATGTAACATAAAAAAAATTGAGCCTCCTTGTCTGGTGAAGGTACTTACAACTCTCTTGCCTTGCCAAGAGCAGAGAAGAGTCCCTGCTAGAAAAGGAATGCAGCAGTTATCCATTTTTATTCTCCATATAACTCTACATACATGTCTAGCCTAACCCAACTCAGCTTTGAAAAGTTATTCCTATAATAAAAATGTAGTGTATTCAAGGTAATTTTTACTAGACCATATCATAGGTTAATGAGAAATTCTGTGCCTTCTTCACCTAGCTGAACTCAAGTAATCTCAAATTGTCCTTTAATTCAATTTTGTACTGTCTTGCTTTAAGACCTATTGCTGCGGTATGTTACGAAAACAGAATAAACTTCAAATCCGAACATTATTAGAAAAAGCTAAAGCTCATCCATTATCAATCATTCTTGTTCCAATGGCAACTTAGGTACAGAATGGTACTTAAGCAACACAAGATGAAAACTACTGGACAGAGAAAAATCAATTTTTTCACCTCTTCAACAAAACACCCTTTAGAGGACAGAAAAAGCAGATTGTAAATAGTTTATTACCTGATGCTTCCGTCTAATGGAAAGGTGCACTGATGCTGACAAGCTGGCATGCATCCAACAGTGCCAAACAGCTTACTGTAGACAAGCAGTTTCTCCATTTGGAGACATTAACCATTAGAAATATTGATGTGGAGGAACAGAGGTCAGTATAAAACCTGCTGTTTACAAAATGCAGGGCAGACTGAATAGGACAAGATACTGTCTTCAGGATTTTTCATTTCTGGAAAACAAACAAGCCAGCATTAAGTACTGAATTTGTGGTAAACAAAAAAGTTGGGAAACACTTATGAAAAAGCCTAAATATGTAGATTGCTAGGTTTAAATTCTCTTCCCTCTTAACCTCAAAATTATTTATTTGGAAACTTTTACCATGTGTATCTACTGTCACTTCTATCCCAAGCTAAAACACACTGGTACTTCTGCAGCTGGATTCCAACCTGGTCTTTGGAAGACAGATACTCAGTGGAAGCTTAATTCTATCATACTGTGTTTTCACCAACTCAGTTCCCCAAAACATAAATTCTGACTTTGAGGCATGAGCAGAACCTAAGCCTTAACAATGCTAAGCTTCTTGGTACTCCATCACACGTATTCCAGTAGGATTTAGATTCCAGATCCTCCTCTGCTGTCTCTCATTTGAGGCCCAATGTGACAAGTATATTCAGAGCATGCTGATTTCTGTGAATCCAGTTCTACACGTTCCTAATCCTCACATGCAATGAACAGGATAACTAAGACACCCAATCCTGGATTATCAATGCCATTGGAAAAAACACTCAAGTCTTTAGATCATGTTGTAAATCTACCCTTTTCTTTCAGCACTTTTATGCTATTAGTCCAAGAAATAGCTTTAGCCAGCTTTGCAAACATTTTATTCATATTGTTTTGAAATATAATATATCAAAAGTTTTATTCTAATTTCTTATATCATAACTTCAACCTCGCTCTAACTTTTTAATACCTAGTTTCTGTTGAATTTTGTTTTTTCAGGTACTAATCTTGGAATTAGGAATAGTTTCATTTTTATCTCTGTTTTTTAACATCTATTGTTTCTTAAAGAGACAACTCACAGAAGAGGTAATACTCAAAGAATGAGTATATACCTGTAACAGCATATGTTAGAGGTATATACTCATCCCGTACATAAGTGCACTGCCCTGGCCAATGTAGCAAGCAAACTACATTACTAGTTTTGTGATCCACAGAATCAGTTTGTCCACCTTCAGCAAAATGATCCTATCTTCTTCATATTTTGTTGTGTCTTCATCTGCTTTACACAATGCTACAGGCTGATGAATACAGAGGCTTGCTGGTCCTGCCTGCTGATTTCTCTCTTCATCTGTGTTATTTATAAAACTGTCACATCTTTCAAACTTAATATTCTTCTTAATCTTTTCATGCACTTTTCATACCGGCACACAGCTACTATCTCATGTACTTACATGTGATGCTGTGTTTCTTCTTCAAGAGTGTGATTCCTCATATGAGAAGGGTTCATTTTTAGCTTACTATTTAGGCTCAGTCTTCACCTGAAAGATCTTGGATCTAAAAGGCAAGCAAGCAGTATCTACTCCCAACTGACTAATGGAGAGAGGGACCCCTTATCAAAGCAGGCTGACGGTGTAATTTTTTACTTTTATTTTTTTTAATTTGTAGCATAACATGTATATTTTAAAAATATTATTAGGGTACTAAATAGTTACAGTAGAGGGAATTTTCGTAGCTGTTATACTAAGTCAAGTACAGTCACTCCATTAATAACTTTGCTCAAGTTAGTAATGGCAGCTGGAGTATATCTGTTGTATTAACTATGTAATATGACAGCCATTAATGAGAAATTTGTAACAAAAAAATTTGTAATCTTAATAAAATCCATATACTACCTACATGTCCAACGCAGGTAGAGGGTATCACGGTTTCTGGCTGCTGTGTATTTTGGGAGAGGTGTAGCAGCAGCACCTCTTGCTGATGGCACTTCTCACTGAACTCCTCTGTCCTCTGCTGGTGTGGAGCAGCACTCCCACTTCAGGATGTCAGTATGCAGGTGACCTCTGAGAGAACTGCAAAGGGCACAATATTGATGTTATGCCTTCAATGTTTAATCTCAGTAAGTCACTGTCATATAATCTCAACAACTTGGTACCAGTTGAAGTTCTGCAGTCTTCAGAGCTGGCTATTTTTCAGCTGTACAATGCCAGCTACGACAGCAGTACTTACTGCACATTTTCCTATTAAAATTTACCATACTAAGTGAAGTGGAAAATAATATTACAATTGCTTGAATGCAAGTAATTGGCTTGTGTTCTTTTTTGAAGGGTAAAAACTGTAACAACAGAATTCATCCAAGATACTATCCTCTTCTGGAAGGAGGAAAAAGGACAAAATTCCTTGTCTCAATAGATCAATACTTCTGTGGCTTGGTTTTTGAAAACTTGCTGTTGCTGTGTTCCGTATTGCTGTAGGTAGGACTCTTTTAAGGCAAAAGTAATTACAATTAATTACTATACAAGGAATTGACTCAGATAAGAAATGTATCTGGATCCCACAATATAGAGCCGGGTGGCGGGGAGAGAGAGGAAATTGTTGTTTTTCTTGTTTGGGACTTTTGTTAGGTTGGTTGGTTTTTTTAAAAAAATTTTTTTTGTTTTTAAATTCCTGGTTTTCTACATTTTCCAGAATTTAGCATAGGTGTTGTTCTAATTAGCTTCTCTGCAAACTTCTGAATAAACGTTGCTGCTGGTTTGACTACTTTAAGAAAACACAGGTAGAAAATCAATCCAGAATTTCTTACAGTCCTCCAAACCATTTTTTAAGTCTAAAATAATTAAAATTGTCAACACTTTTCTACTGATACATCTTTCAACCCATTGTCATCTAAAGATGCTCTTACTCAATATGCAAAACCCCTCAAATTTGTAGGATATTATAACATTCAGTATGGTTCCCACCCAGGAATATGGCTTAATATTATTATAACCTTAATATTATTATAACCATACATTTTATGTTCTCTTACATTTTTTTAAATTGCCAATGCCTCATCTAAATGTCTCATACTATAGAAGATGGCTTTAACCTTGAGCTTACTGTATCTGAAGCAGTTGCTGTCATTGAATTTTAAGTGAGTATAGAATCTGCATTTATGGATAAGCTCATGATGTAAATTGTCATCTCTCTAAAATGCTAAGAAGCAGTTGTTCAAGATGAAGCTGATAGCTTTCATGCAACAAACTCACAGAAGAGAAATACAATTTGAAGTTAATTACTAACAAACCTCTGACACATTTTAATGAGATCAGGATTCAGTCCCAGACACATATATATAACCCTTCTTGTAGTTCAAAGTTGATCTTTTCAACTTTGAGGGATCTGCCTAAGTATTCTCATGCAGCCAGTAACAAAACTGTTTGAGAGTTTCTAAATATAAAGGCTTTTTCCTTTTAAACACCAAAAGTCTCTTCTTTTGCATGTGGTAACACCTTATCAGATGCATCCAGAAATGCAGAGTTAAAGTTAAAAATTAGCAGTTGCCTGTAGTGCCAATGCTCATAATTTAATTTTACATATTCTGTACATACGGCATGCTGTGCCAGCATGCAAAAAACAAGTTTGAATCTTTTAAAAGGACAAGTAGGCTTAAAGCAACTATTATTACAATGATTTGAAACTCTCTTAAACTAAAAAAATGAAAAGTACTAATGAATACTAGAAATTGTCTTGAAAGATACCTTACTGAATACCAAAAGCCATTATTCCATAAACAGAAGTTACACTGTGCAAGAAGACATTTAAGGCAGATGTGGTGATAAAGCATTTTTCATGGTGAATGTGCTTTTAAATCAAGTACAAAACATGGAAATTAAATGTCAATGAACAGACACTTAAAATGTAAACATAGGTTCTTAATGAGCAAAATTAAATGCATATCAATGGCCACTACAACCAAGGAAACAATTAATTAGACGTCCTTAAGTCCTATAGTCAGATCATGATAGAGACCCCTGTCAATTCATTGTGTGAAGGTTTGGCTTTTGTAGCTTAACTGGTGGAAACATCAATGTAACTCACCAAACACTGCCTGCCACAGGTGGGACAATACGTCTGTGTTGAGTACCCAGCACCTTTGACACTACGGAGCACAAATGTGACCTTGCCCTTAGGCACGGCTACACCACAGTACAGTATCCCATGCAGGTGGTGTGGGATATTCGATCCACAGCTTTCAGAGCTAACACCAAAGAGCTGTAAGTGTAATCTCCTAATGTTTCAATGACTCACCTCTGAATTGCTCAGCACAATGAAAGGACCCAGCAAAAACAGTTCTGGGCAAACTATTGCACTATATATGTATCATATGTCTGCAGCAGTTAACTAAGGCAGTGAGAGCATTGCTTTGATAACAGATATTTGACAATAAGATACAGATGGTGAAGCTGTAGATGGCAATGCAGAAAAAAGAATAAGTTTCTGCTTTGTATTTGGAACAATGTTGGAGATTTAGCTGTAAAGAATGGCATTGTGGACAGATGGATCAATCCCATATCCTTTTTTTATTTTTTTTTTAGAAAAACATTAACATTAACAGCTTTAATTCAAGATAATCACAATAGTAATACTCCTTAAGAATGGAAAATCCAGCTAAATATAGAATTGCACCTTGTCCCAGGACCAGCATCCTTCAGAGGTAGGACAGTATGATTGAAGAATGCGAAGAAAGAGGCGGAGAAACAACCAAATCTGATCAAAATAATTTCACTGTAAGATGAAACCTGTAGTTCTGTCAGAAACGTATTTGTCTAACAGGTTGACAGTGTATTGATTACCGTAGACGTGGATTTTGCAGACACTTTGTTTGATTCCATCATATACTTCAGTTGCTTAGCACAATATTGTATCTGTCAACGATATTTCATAATTCCTTCATGTATGTCCTACTAATACTTACTGCAAGCTACAAAATACAATCAATTGGATTAAAAATTCTTTTTGGCAGACCTTAAAATGGTGTCAAAGATGTGACATCACTGAACAGGTTGCACAGATTTTTCAGGAAACAGGCAGTGGCCCAGGATTTGGATATTTTTTCTCAGTAACTTAGTGGAAGCCAAATCTCTACTGATAAGCTTTGATGATAACACAGCAGGAGATGCTACACTTGACGACAAGTTGCTGTTCAGCTGAAATCACTTCCCTGGCTAAACGTTTGCATCCAAGGCACTTGGATTTCTCATTGATGTATCAAATTCATATACTGAGAAAAAAACCAATTCTCAGATCTGCAGTTTAGATTTAGTATTTCCTACCTGATAAAGAAAAAACAAAGCAATATTTTGCACCTTCCTTTCACAGCCAGAGACAGAGCTTGCTAGGCAGGCCCACACAAGCACATCTTGTCTAGGAACACTCTGCAATTACAAAGGTTGGGCCACACTTAGCACTCCTTTTTGACCATTCAGCTTGTCTCGGGTGTGATATGCTCCTGGAGCCACTGTGGCTCACCAGCAAAAAATAGCTTGCACTGCAGGAGGAAAAGAGTGCAGCTGACCCAACCATCAAAGCTGGTTTGCCACAGCAAGCAAAACAGTGCTGTAAACTATACAGCTAGCCGTAGTGACATCTCAGAAAAGAAAAAAAAAAATAAAATACTGTGCAGTATGCACAGGTCTGAAATAGTTACCAATGGGGTCTGGATTTGGAGTGGGACTCGAGTTTTGGATTCTCATTCTCCTTCCACCTCTCTTTTGTTATCTAGGGAGAGATTATGCTTTTTGAAAGCTGTAATGGAAGAACAAGACTTAATGTGATAGTTCGGACGGAGGTTGGTTGTTTTTCTGGTGTGTAGGTCCCTACTGTAATTCACTGTAAGTTACTGAGTATAGAAAAAAATAATTTGACATTAGCCCCTGACCTCTGGTGTTAAGTCCTGTCATCTGTGAAGCTATAAATAAAATGAGATCACGCTATTCAGTTATTTTCATCTGGTATGTTCACTAATGATATCCCTATCCCCAGTAATAAGTCCCTTCAAAATGCTGCACAAAATACTCAGGAAATGGACTACAATAATAAATGCATGTTAAACAAAGAACATTACCGCCTTTTTTGAAAGCACTGTGACTCAGCTAGGTGACAGAGGCAGCTAGTATATAACCTATAAAAGTACAATGCAAATTACAATGGGACCCCATTTTAATGAGAATTTTGGAGTGGTTCCACCTGTGCAACAAAGTGGCTTTAAATGTCTAAAGTTGCCTTTCATTTGAACACAAACTAGGATAAAGTTTTTAGAAAACACGGAGAAAACAGAGACAGACTGAATCCTTCCTTGCCACTGTCCTGGCAAAGCAGTCCTCTTGTTTAGGCTCATCTTGAGGTAAAAGACTTTTACTGGCCACCTGAGTTGCCATGGACTTTCAGGACTCTGGGCTCCTCCAAATCCCTATGGAAAGTTGGCGTTTCTGTCTGCCCTTTGTCACTGCTCTCTGCCTGTTCTTTCCCTGTAGGCTGTTGTTGTCTTCTTCTGTCCCAGCCCACGCTGCAGACACCCTCAGGGAAAGCATGATCTTTTCCCTCTAGGGATAGAGCAGCCCCAGGCAAATAAAAGAGGGTTTATTCTTCTTTGCTTCCCAGCCATGCTGTTGAACACACCCAGTTGTCAAGCATTTATACAGCAAACTCTGAAGGAATAAGCAGATCTACAGCTACACAAATACTTAAGCTTGCTTGCCGCCAGAGCAGGTAGCTGTGAGGACTGCAAAACAGTAATGGACTCAACTATATCTTGCTTGATCTGCAGATTGCCTTTTCTAGCTAAAAGGGTATGAGTACTAAGGACACTGAAGAAATATTCATAAAAGAGTATATACTGTAAGATGACACCTTTTGCTATGTAAAAACTTTTGATACTGTCCTTCACAGCATCCTTCTGGACAATCTGTCTATCTGCGATGTTGTGTTTTGGGCTGGGCTAGCCACTAAAGCAAATGACAAATGCTCTCTTTTATAGGACATCTGAGATGAGGAGGTTCGTAGTGTGCTGGGTGAAGAACTGGCTGAATGGCAGAGCTCAAAGGGTTGTAGAGAATGGGGCTACATCTGACTGGAGAAAGGTCACCAGTCTCAGTTCCTCAGGGCTCAATTCTAGGGGCAATTCTATTCAATATTTTTCAATGATCTGGATGCACAAGTTGAACACACCATTAGTAAGTTTACTGATGATACTAAACTGGGAGGTAGTGTTGACTCTCTTGAGGGACAAGAGGCCTTGCAGAGGGATCTGGATAGACTCTGGAGCACTGGGCAATCATTAGTGGCAAGGAATTTAGAACAAATGCCAGACTCTGCACTTGGGATGGGGTAATTCCAGGCACTATTATATATTGGGAGAGGAGTGGTTGTGGGGCAGCCCTGCAGAAAGGGATCTGGGGGACCTAGTTGGCAGCAGGCTCAGTAGGAGTCAGCGATGTGTCCTTGGCAGCCAAGAGACCAAACCACATCCTGGGGTGCATCAAACACAGCATGGGAAGCAGGTCAAAAGAGAGGTTTTTTTCCACTGTATTCGGTGATGGTGCGGCATCACCTTGAATACTGTGTGCAGTTCTGGGCCCCACAATGTAAGAAGGATGTGAAGGTCCTTGAATGTGTCCACAGGAGAGCAACCCAGTTGGTGAAAGGGTTGGAAGGCATGTCCTGTGAGGAGTAGATAAGGCCATTGGGCTTGTCTAGTTTGGAGAAAAGGAGGCTGAGGGGTGACCTCATTGCTCTCTACAGCTTCCTGATGAGGGGAAGTGGAGAGGGAGGTGCTGATCTTTTCTCCCTGGGATCCAGTGACAGGATGCCTGGGAGTGGCTCAAAGCTGCACAAGGGGAGGTTTAGGCTGGACATTAGAAAACAGTTCTTTACCAATAGGATGGTCAAACACAGGAACAGACTTTCTAGAGAGGTGGTCAATGCCTCAAGCCTGTCAGTGTTTATGAGACATTTGGACAATGACCTTAATTTTAACTTTTACTTTTAGTCAGCCCTGAAGTGGTCAAGCAGTTGGACTAGATTATTGTTATAGGTCCCTTCCAATGGAACTATTTCATTCTATTCTATTCTATTCTATTCTATTCTATTCTATATGGGTACTTATGATAGTTTCACACATTATTATTTCCACAAAACATAAAGAGCAGCCTCTAACTTCTAACAGAGAAACCGAAAGTTTCTCCATGAAGTACTGCATTGCTGCATTGGATGTCCATGCCCAGGTGCTAGCACAGGGGGCTGCGGGGGTGGCCTCTGTGAGGGGATGGTAGTGCTGCCTCATGCCAGACACAGTGGATTCCATCCAGCTCCAATGGATCCACTGCAGGGCACAGCTGAGCCCCTCAGCCAAGATGGTGGTGACTCTGTAATAACGCATTCAAGGAAGGGAAAAAAGGCTGCACAGCAGCTGTGAGGGAGAGGAGTGAGAAAAAACGTGATAGAAAGAGCCCTGCCCGCACCAAGGAAAATGAAAACTGAGGGGGAGGAGATGATCCTGGAGTGTTGGACCAGAGATTCCCCTGCAGCCCCTGGAAAAGACCGTGCTGATACAGGTTGTCTACCTGCAGCCCACAGAGGTCCACAGTGGAGCACATATCCACACTACAGCCCATGGAGGACCCCATACCACAGAAGATGAAGAGGCCCTGAAGGAAGTTGCAGCCCGTGGGAAGTCCACACTGGAGCAGGCTCCTAGCAGGAGCTGCAGCCTGTGGAGAGGAGCCCACACAGATGCAGATTTCCTGTCAGGATCTGTCACTTGTTGGGGACCCATGCTAGAGTAGTCCATTGCTGAAGGACTGCACCCTGTGGAAAGACCTGTGCTGGAACAGCTCTTGAAGAACTACAACCTGTGAGAAGGATCCACTTTGAAGAAGCTCATGAAGGACTGTATCCTGTAGGAGGAACTCCATGCTGGAGCAGGTGAAAGGTTTGAGGAGTAAGGAGTGGCAGGGAAGAACTGTTAGGGACACAACCCCTACCCCCTGTCCCTTTTCTCTACTTGATGCAGAGGAAGTGGAAGAGTTGGGAATGAAGGAGTGAAGTTTATTGTGGGAAGAAGGGTTGGAAGGACGTGGTTTTAGTTTTGTCTTTGTTTCTTACCATCTTACTCTATTCTTTAAATTGGCAATAAACAAAATTAATTTTCCCCAAGTCCAGTCAGTTTTGCCCTTGATCGTGACTTGTAAGCAATCTCCTTGTCTTTGCTGCCTTATTTACTCCTCCATCAAGTTGAGGAGGGGGAATGAAAGAGCAGCTGGGTGGGCGTCTGGCAGTCACCAAGGCCAACCTACCACAATTAGTCTCCCCAAGTCCAGACTAGAGCCATTTTTTATAAACAGTTTTACTCTTATAAATAAGTTGCCTTCAACTTTTACTTGACCCTTGGGAAGCTGTGGAGCAAGTAACATGATAAAGGCAACATCCTAATTGCACTTCCTGTCAATGTGTGGCTGCAAGGACAGATGATTCATGCGGCCACAAGTGCTGTTTTCAGATCTTGTGGACAATATATTGCTTGTGAACAAAAAGCTGGGAAATACTGATATAATACTGTAAAAGAAAAAAAATAAAGAAAAAAAAGATAAATTCTAGTAATTACTTTAAAATACTGTCAAATTGAATGCAGTGCAGATGAGGAAGGAGGATGGATTCATAATTTTCCATCTACATACTAATTAAGACTCAATTTTCTTATATTCTGGAGCCTTTCATGCTGATAGATCACAAGTTGTATGTCAAGAAATAATAGAAAATTGTCTGAAGACTCAAAATAAATCTCTTCAAACTGGAAACTGTTCCCTTTTCATCTCCAAATTTTTTCACACGCTTTGCATCATGAAGTCTTCAGAACATTTAATCCTAATGAAGTTGAATCACTTCAGACATATTAAGACACTCCAGCATTTTAGGATTTGTCTCAGAGATAGTGTTATTCAGGGAAGCACGACAGTCCTGAACCTTCTCCTGTGTGAGGTTCTAGTATTAAGCTCTGGAACTAAACTCATTCCCAGCCTCCGTTATGGGGGAAATGAGGTAAAGTAAGGAGATCACAGGAAATGACTGGCAAGTTTTGTATCGTATTTCTTAGTCTGCCACAGCTTTCCTATGTGACTATAGGCTGTTTTATCCTGCCTGTGCCTCACAGTCCCCTTCTGGGCATGTAGATAACAGTTTTCTTCTCTCTTCATGGTAACGTGAATCTGAATTCATTAATCTTTAGAAGTCACTTTTTCCTATAAGAGACACACTTGCTGTGTCTAGCTCCCTCAGTAAACAGGGTAAAGGCTCACATTATTCTTTTTTCTTCTTTCCTGCACTTTTGAAGCCATTGCTATTTCAATGTAGACTAAGACTTCCTTTCCAAGACAGCAGAAAAGCCCGTTGTCCTTCTTTAAATTGTGACTGTGACTGCCTGTGCCAACATCAAGGCTCTTCCTTAAGAAAATCTGTTTGAGAATGGTGGACTACAAGAAAAAGAAGGGGAGGCTGATCTTTTCAATTAACTTCCAAAAAGGTAAGTATTAGGTAACTGCTAGCGAGGCATCCATTTTCCAGTTCATCTATGCTGTTCCCAAAAGTGCCCCCTTGATGTGTATGAAAATTCTTAACAATTAAATATGAAAAGTGTGTTATCTTAAGAAGAGGCAAATCAAACGATCAGCAAACAACTGATTGGGGTGGCTGATTTGAGTAGAAATATTAAAATGCTTTTGTTGATAAGAGATCCAAGTTTCATGTCTTAATGGCTTCCTGGAGTGGTGTGCCTGTAAGTGGTATGCCAGCTGAAATGGGTATGAGCAAACTGAAATACTTGCATTTCAGTGTTCTCTCACGGTCAGATCAAAGCTTTAATCTGCAGCCTCTGATTTTAACTATATTAAAATAAATTTAAACAAAACACTGGGGCTTTTTAACTTGAAATGCTATTCCTCTTAGAAAAAAACACTTTGAATGTGAATTGCACATGCCTTATGAAGGAAACATGAGATTATTTTGTGCATGCTCTACTACTGCATCTCAGGACTTGAAGAGTTGTAGGTAGGACTAATTGACTCTTCAGCAGCAGATTCCCATGGGAGAAGGACTTACCTAGCAATCTCCCTCCAGCTTGTGCTCTACTATGTAGCCCACCCTAGTACTGACAATCTTATGTCATCAAGCACCTAAATACTTTTAAGACAACACAGAAAACAGTAAAATGATGCATCTTTCCTTTGATCTTAACTCTATTTCCAGTTGTCTTCCTACCAAACCCACAGCTTCAAGCTGTTCCTACTAGTCCCTCCATCTTTCCTACCTCATTCAATGTAACTACACTTCATGCATTTAATACAGCTTGATTTAATACAGATAATTTCCAGCATCTACTGCCAGCCCATGTACAGAAAGTGTTGTGATACATTGGAGGCACCTGTTAAAACAATATTTTTTGCTTTTCTAAGACTTGCCTCTGCACAAAACATTCTGGAAGAGCATAAAGCACGACAGGGCAACTTTATGTTAATAATACTGAAAAGCTACTTTAGCTTATTTTAAACGTCTAGATTATGACCAAAGCATTTATGTGAGTAAAGAACTTCATTCTGAATATTTAACAGGAAACATAATCATAACCAATTCAAATTGACATCAGTGTACAAAGTGAAGAATAAGACACAGACTAATCCACAGGGAATATAGACCTTTAATTAACGAATATTAGGCAGTACTGCCTAAATTAATTGCAGCTGAGAGAGTACTTCTCAAGCAGAAAAGGAGTATTGCATGTGACAAGCAATTTGTGCAATTACTTCTAAATAATCCCACTTTGTAATATGACAGTTTGCAGGTTTCTGAAAAGAAGCTGAGTAAATATTAAATTTCAGAAGTATAACTATGTCATTCTGCAAAATTAGGTAGCATATGCTCTAGTTCTTGCAACCACTGACATCCAGTTGTTTTGCTACTGATTTCCTATAATGGCATGATGCTTTCTGCAACTACCACAGCCATGCCACACTGTCCTTTTCTTGTACTGCAAAATGGAACCACCTCTCTCTGAATCCTCTGAATTATATTCACCTGCAGGCTGGACAGGGCCATGCACTGCACATGCAGGTAGAAGACGAATATACTGTACTTCATGGATTGCAACAATAATATTAGGAGATGTAGACTTTGCCAAAGAAAAAGGCAAACACCACCCATTAGGGCTCCGGTGGGTAAAAGACTACGCTTTCATTTATATGGGTGAAAATACTGGACACGTTAATTCAGTGAAAGAACAGCTTTATGTTTTTCCTTAGGTACTTTGATCGTCTTGGTTTGCATGCCCAAGACACATTTTAAAAACCTGAGTTAGACATTCAAGGCTAAATGTTTTCAAGTGATCAAGATCTACAAACGGCTCTAGCTTTCAAGACTCCTCTAAAGTACCAAAATAACTTTTCAAGGTGTCTGCAACGCCCTGAGCAGCTAGAGCAAGAAACACATTTTCTGTATAACATTTTCAGACAGTTGTAATGTGGATGTTTTTTTTTCTTCTGAAGAAAACTGTATCAAGCAAGCTAAACTTTTCCTGTTTTAATACTTTCACAGAATCACAGAATGATATGGGGTTGGAAGGGACCTCTGGAGATCATCCAGTCCAATCCCCCTGCCAAAGCAGGTCCACCTAGAGCAGGTTGCACAGGAACATGTCCAGGCAGGTTTTGAGTGTCTCCAGAGGAGACTCCACAACCTCTCTGGGCAGCCTGTTCCAGTGCTCTGCCACCCTCACAGTAAAGAAGTTCCTCCTCATGTTTAGGTGGAACTTCTTAAATTCAAGTTTGTGCCCATTTCCTCTTGTCCTGTCCCTGGGCACCACTGAAAAAAGACTGGCCCCATCCTCTTGACATCCTCCCTTTAAGTATTTATAAGCATTGATCAGATTCCCCCCTCAGCTTTCCCTTCTTTAGACAAAAAAGACCCAAGTCCCTCAGCCTCTCCTTTTAAGGGAGATGCTCCAGGCCCCTGAGCATCTTTGTAGCCCTCTGCTGTACCCTCTCCCGCAGTTCCCTTTCCTTCTTGAACTGGGGAGCCCAGAACTGGACACAGTACTCCAGATGAGGCCTCACCAGGGCAGAGTAGAGGGGGAGGATGACCTCCCTTGACCTCCTGGTCACACTTTTCCTGATGCACCCCAGGAAACACTTTGAGAAACACTCTTCAAATGCTCCCTTATTTCTATTTCATAGTTCCTTTAATTTAAAGGAAGTCTCACAATTTTTTTTTCTCCCTAGCTTTATATAGTTAAACATGAGTATGCAAACTGTACACTAAATCTCTGTCGGAGAAGTCAAGCCTAAGTGGCAAAAAGAGCACCTCTTTTACAGCACGTTTATGCACAGATGGGAAGGAGACCCCTGCCCTTGCTCACTTCCTTGAAAGCAGCATTATGGTCTTTCTCCCAGCCTGGGATCCCATTTACCAGACACAGCCTGTCAAACGCTCAGGCCAGCTGGTTGCCTCACAGGATCTCTTCACTACATGCCCACATGCCAGATACTGTTAGTCAACTGCATAGTGAGAGCAGCAGCAGCAGCAGCAGAACTTTTTAAGTCTTGCACTGAGCGCAGAAGACAATGGATGTCCACATCTGTCTCTGGCAGTTCCTACACGCATGTTGCACTTTTGCGGCAGGACTCTTCATTTAATTTTCTAGTGTAGCAGAATTCTTGCGGTGCGTAATTCATGACCTGACCTTAAAAACATTAAGTCCCACACAACCATGCTGGACTTTGCACATGGGTAACAGCTGGAGAGTTGGGTGCCTCTATCCAACATTTAATGATGTAAGTGCAATATTGCATATAGCAACTGGGACAATTTCATGCTAAGGCAGAAGGTTCATGATTTGAAAAAATCTCTATCTCTCTGTGGAAACACACCGGTAGGAAAAGTTAAAATATGCACATGAAATGTGCAAAGATCATTTTGTTCACTTTTCAATTCCATCAGTTATGCTCCCTCCCACCCCTCAGCCATGGGACAGCATGGAGCCCTAACAGGCTTGTGCACCCGTAAGTGTTTTTCTTCTGGCTACGCTAGTTGGTCTCATAATTCATGTCACATGCATTTCCCTGCCATGGTGACAGATGGAAGATATGTGCATTTCATTCAATATGGGTCAACCCTTTAGGAATACATTTTATCTTACTAAAATGTGCAAAAGGCAGAAATATAAACTATCCTAACAGCAGCATTCATATAAGTTGTCAATGCATCTTTTGTCTTCCTGGACTTCTTATACTTACCTATTAGATATTTCTTTAGTTTTAGGGATATGCATTTTGCAACAAGAGTAGAAATGTTTAACATAGCTGCTCTTACGGGAGCAAGGTGATGAAATTTTGAGAGGTTACTGAGAGATGCAGTCTCTCTGAAATGTGGTGCTGCAGCTGCTGTTTCCAGATAAAGGGCCAGTTTGCCTGTAGGTTTTTGCCAGCAGTAGTTAACATGAATTCTGGCAAAGGCCCCAATTTTTTTTCAAAGACAGAGACTGCAGGGAGTTGGCACTGCCTTAAAATGTTGCTACAAAACCAAAGACTACCTTTTCAAAAAATCTTTTAGCCATGCTTGGTTGTATTATTTTTTTATATATACATCTGCCAAAGTTACAAGTTTATACCATCAGCCTACTAGACAGATGCTAACTAGGCAGAATAATATGGCAGTGGGACTCATTTATTTTCAGCCATTCTGCTGTTTGGCTGCTTGAAACAGAAACATTTGTCGGCAGGACAGAGGGATGAAGAAGAATCCAGACAGGGAAGAAAGAGTATGATATTACTAATTTATAAATTTATCGTAAAGATTTCTTACAAATTTTTCTTGAAAGTGATTCTTCAAACATCTCTCTTCATGGCAAGTTATCATGGGTTATCTTACTTGCTATCTTGAGGGTTGTCAAGACAAAATCCTCTTTAACTTGGCCCATTTATTTCCATCCAAAAAAAATCAGAGGATCTTATTTTGGCAGGGGTTGTTCTCAGAAGGCTTTAGCATTTACTCCTACACTTAGACGTCCTGTACCTAGAGAGATTGTATTCTTTGTATGTGTGTGCCTGCAATCTAATTTCCTACAATCTAATTTTCCTGCTCCTCTTCCTTAGAGGTATATGGGAGAATGAGGAGTGACATGGGTGGGATGTGGTTTGCTTTTTCTTTGTGTGTATTTAAAGGTACATGTATGAATCCTGCTTGGGAGACATCCCCCAAAACACCTCCTGTTTTTTTAAAATTCCTCCTATATCTTGTAACGCTTTTAAATTACTGTGATTGGTTTTATTATAAATCCTTTCCAAGACCACTCTCCAACACAGATTAAATGAAGTGAAATCTGCTGACAAGACTTGATTAGAAATAATGACCCCAGTTAAAATCAGGAACTACTTAAAAGGTCATGCTTCAGTGCATTAAGGAACTTCTCATATAGCTGCTTCTTTTTTTTTCTTTGTGTCCTTGAAATGACTGTGAGCCCGTTAGCCAAAAACCAAACACAAACCAAAAATCCTGCAAAAAAAATCATCCAGTTTCTGGAGTACCAGGTAACAGTTCTGGTGTCTTGCCACATATTCAGGTACAAAATTTGGGCATTGCTCTAGACTTGCCAAAGGCTTCCTCTGCTCAGTCCACGTATAAACACGTACCAGTCACTTGGACTGGAACATCAAAAGCTGGAGGTATGCTGCTTCCTGCATCATGCCTTTTCATGGCATTGCTTGGAGGAACTCCTACTTTTAACTATTAATTGTGGGGACTATATACACTCAGGTAAAATAAGAAAACCTCTGAGGTTTGAAAAATAATTACTGAGGTAAATGGTACGTCTACATGGCTGAGTGAGTGCAGGATATCACCTTGCCCACCCTGGCATATGCAGTAGAAGAGTGGGCGGGGGGGGCCCAGCTCTGGCCCTGCAGCAAGCAGCCCCTTGACAGGAGGCAGAGTGGACAACCAGCTCTCCGCTGTTACCTGCCATGTCCTACCAGCAGGCAGCTGATGGCTGTAAATGCTCATAAGCCTGCTTCAAGGTGAATTCTTCTAATGTGACCTAAACTTGACTGATACAAATTTGGTCACATTTCATATTCATTTTCAGCTGTGAGAGTCCTAAAAAGCCATTACCCCTTTCTTGACATGCAGAATTTGAGTGTGACAATAGCAACGTGTTCAGCACACACTAATACATCAAATGGATGCAAACAGACTGTGATCTTAAAAGTACCATAAACAAGCCCAGGACAGAAAGCAAACTTCCTACATAGATAACAAGCAAGGAGCAGAAGACGCCGCATCTTTTAGAGGAAGTAAAAGGTCACATGTTTAGCCTTTCCCTGTTTAAGGGATGAGAAGTACACCTGTCAGGTTACCAAAATCTGCCATAAAAGATGCACAACTAATCTCATGGTCTAGAGAACTGCATTTATGATCTCAAGAGTCTATCTCTGGTTAGGATGAGGAGAGGATTTATTCCCATATTGGTTGGATGCCCCATTTTTACCTTTCTTCTGGTCTTACAAGCCTCATAACCTAGTTTGGGAATCACAGCTCTACTATAGAAGCAACTATCATAAATAATAAAAAGGTGATCATGTTACCAGAAACTAATTTCTCAACTCTGTAACCAGCCAGGAGCATTGTAGTTATGATGTCCACTTATAACTTGCATTGAACCTCAGGAGTATTGTGGAGTCTTTAATCAAAGCAATAAAAAGATCTTCTTCATCCACTCACATAACCCGGTGAAATAAATGATTTGGGATGGTGAAAAAAAGCATTTATGCATAAAACAGCCAGAATTTCCATGGATATGTTGAAAATGAGAGTAGCCCAAGTATTCTGTTTAAGATAGCTTTTATTTTGATTTGGGTCAGTTTTTTTATTATTTACACAAGGTTTTCATATGATACTCTTGTTAAGATGAAATTTGCTACAAGGCAACTGTAATGATTCTGTGAATTACTGAAGGAAACCTAGAGTGAATATTTAGTAAGTTACCAACTTTATTTTCTCCTAAGGTATTAACCCCTTCCAAGTTGCATATAGTTTTAACTTAAACATGGTAGTTCTTAAATGATCTTTAAATATTGGGATATAAAATGTTTTTCAGTATTGTAAATTCAGAGTATTCTCAAACACTTAAAAAAAACATGAAATGGAAGCAAAACAGTGCTGACATTTTTAGCATCATCATTTCGTTATAGGCCCAATCTTAATTGGCAAATGATTAAAAAACAAAAAACCCTGAAATGAAGGATCTGCTAAGAAAGTGTTGCTGGAGACTGGAATGCAGGTGTCATAATGCTTGTAAATAGATTTTTACTACACGCTCACTAGAGAATCTTCATGCTGAGAGAGAAGAAAAAATTATGGCAGGTCAGAAAACTGTGAAACATGTGCCCTCTCTTCTCCTACCCTCCCTTTAATTATTGACAGCCTGTCACTTAGGTGCTGTGGTACAATGAATAATAAAACAGAATTCAAGCTGCAGTTCTCCCCGGGATTTATTCTTTCAAATCGAATACTGCCATCTTCAGGCAGACCATGTTTCGTGTTTACCAGTTCGAGGATTTTTTAATTGCCGAGTAGATCATCATCTCAAACAAACAAAAAACTTGTTACTTCCATGCTCTGCCAGATAAGGGATTGATACCTTGCATAAGATGGACGGGGATCTTTAAAGGTTTCCTTCTACCTTAGGGTTTAACATTACCACTAGCTAAATATACCTAGCTGTTTCGTTGAGCTTAACATTAATGAAAACATCCGACTATTTCCCTTGTTGTAATGAGAGCTAAGTGGTTAAGATTATAGCCATACTTGGGAAGCTAACTGCCGAACACTTCTGAGTACACATACTGCATGTGGTCAAACACATAAGCAAGTCATTGTAGAAGCAGAGCGTAAACTATTACAATAAGTGGGTTAAAATTATGTGTCAAATTTATAATTTTTTTCTTCCCCTCCAACAAAGTAGAACTTTAAGATGGGATTTGAGCATCAGATGTTTATATCTGCAGAACAAATTAGAAAAGGTAATTTACCTCAGCAAACAGCGAAATTGTGCGGTATAGACCACCCAAGAATTCAGCAGAGCAGTAACATTACCTTTTCTTTTCCTCTTACAGTGCCCTGAAATTGAGATGACCTACTGTATCCAGCCATAAGGATCATATAATGAGTTAGACAGTAGAATAGTTAAAATGAAGACTAGGTCTGTAAAGGTATAGATAAGCAGCCAAGTCTTTCATTTAAACACTGAGAAACCGATTTTTTAAATTCCTTATTAGAGTGCAAAATCAGATACTTATATTTTCCCCAAAATATTTTTTTCATAGTGTGAACCATTGCTGCTATTTTACTGTTCCGGCAGGATATGATATGATAATATATACATATTGTATTCAGTGCAAACACATCAGAACATCAGCCAACAAAAAACAAGTTAAGAGCAGCCAGATCCTGACCACTGCTTTCAAACAAGCATGTTACAAACAAGTCAGTTAAAATTAGGTGGGCTTTTTATATTCCTTAATATTCTATGAAGGAAATATTCTAGATTATGTCCTCACAGATTTTATGATGTTTCACTTCCTGTTTGTGCTGTTTCTAAAACTGTAATTTGTTGCTAGGTGTGATGTCTCTGACCTCAGAGAAAATCTTATCTCTTCTCTGTGCTGGAATATTCTTTTATACTTTCATATGCAGTCTCTGTGTTGGGGAACTTATCCTTTAAAGTGATTCCTCCCACTCTCCAAAGAACTGCTTTTTTTGCAGAACAGTATCTTTAGAAATTTTATGATACAATTCATCAAACATATCATGACTTCAAAAATCTTCTTCTCCCCAACTTCTCCACCTATTCCTGAAAAACATACTGAAATATGAAACTCCTACACTGCACGGAATGAGATTTGAATCTCTACTAAGTTTTCAGGATAAGAGCCGTAAGACATTAGTCCCGTCAAATTCTGTTTCTTCTCTGGGCCAACTGTAAGAGCTGGCCCTTTCTTACCATTTTCCAAATGTTTTTTTCCTATTTCTGCTCGGGTCTTTTGTGTCAGAAAAAGACCTATGACTCTTTTAATCTCTACTATACTCCTTTTTTTTAATTCCCTTACATTGTGGACAAACTTGTAAACTAAATAGAGCTCTTGGGTGTTCAGTAGTTGTTCTAATTAGCCCTCTTGGGTGCCTCCTTGCATTATTACAAGGCATGTAACATGAATGTTGTTGAATTCTGTTCCTCATCCTGGAATAATTGCCTCCTCATCTGTCAGGAGAAGGAACTCACAACTGTTGCTGAATCTACCTCTCCCACAGAAAGGAAGAACATACTTCTTCTGATCCTTAGTAATTAAGATTTTGCTCTTTGAGATATGAAAATTTGACATCGCAAATTGTTGTGAAGCAAACCCAGTAAGAAATTTCATATGAATTTTTAATATTACAAAATATTATTCTGTGATACTTGATGGGATGAGGGTGAGGAGGAGATCGAGAAATAAAGTATTTTTGTGTCTGCTGAACAAAGGTCCAAGGAGTTTAAAGGTTTCTGCGAGCTTCCACATAAAACTTTATGAAGACACTTGCTTTCTCTCATGTTTTCTATGATACAGTATGCAAGTGATCTAAGTGTAATAACTTGTGGTTATTGGTTTTAGTATATCCAATATAATCACCACAGACCTAAATAACCTTTATTAATTACCAGCTTTTCAGCATGAGAAAAATACACAAAATCAAGGAAAATTTACTTTTCAAAACAATGCTTTTGAAACACTGAGCTTAGTACTTGCTGCATTTGTAGAAATCAAAACGCAGACAAATGAAGATAGCTTAAACTTATCCATTGTCCTTTCCTCCAGCTGCGGCATTGGGTGAAAAATTGAACATATTCAACCTGCTCTCAAGGATTTGCTCAAGTAGCCCATGCTTTCACTGTGTAAAAGTATGGATCAAGTTTATGTGCCCAAATGTGCTCCCACAGCTTCTGATAAAATGAAAGACTCTGTTACTTTACTGTGTCAACCATTTCCAGGCACAATCACAGTAATGACATGAACTTATGGAGGTGCCATTTTCCCAGATAATTTACATCTAGGTCTCTGTCACTTCCTAGAACAGCCCACCAACTTCATGCATGTGTACTGAAAACCACCATACATAGGGTATTTGCAGCTTTGCATTGGAGATGAATCCTGCCCTCCTTCCATACTTGTGGAAGAGCTTCTTCAGGGTCATTTTACTTTTATAGATAGAGATACAGATCTAGATCTTCTATTTTATAAGGAAGACAAAACACATGTCCTGTCATCCATATTCTGTAGGGTATGAACAAAAAAAAGTGCCTTCACTGTCTTAACACGCTCTTCTTCTGGAAGCTGCTCTGAGCAAATCCTGCTGGATTCACCAATCAGTCAGCAGACAACACAAGGGACAGCAATGCCTGTCAGCCTACACCCCCTCTACTTGCCCAAGAAACAGGCTCACCTAATTTTTTATTCCAGTGCCAGGAGAGTTAAGCAAAGTGAGAAAAACAGTGTGGAGGGATAACTAGGAATTAGAGGCTGAAGGAAGATCTTGCTCTTGCAACCTGGTCTTGCCTTTTTTCTCTTTCCTCCCTTGCTTTTTCCTCACTCCTTTGCCTGAAGTTCCATACCAGTGCTCATCCAGTACAGCACAGTTGACCATCTCTCTCTTATTGCCTCCTTGCTAGTTAACACATGTACCTCTTTGTGGAAAAAGCAGTTCGGAGGAAGGGTACTTTCCCCACCCCCTGCACCCTGTCTGCACAGCAGCTAGCATGATCTGCGAGGTAGGTTACCGAAGAAAGGAGTTGGGATGGGATGGACATGGGATGCAAGCTGGCGGAGAAGCTGCACAGAAGTGTCTAAAGGGCAGAGCATGGGCAGCACTTCAAAAACAAACATTTTCTATGTCTCCCCCACATCCCTTACATCCTTGTCTTATGATGGCTGCAAATCCAGGGAGTCACTAAAAGTTGCTGGGGAGACTAACTCTGGAAGAACACAGAGTGCAATAAGGAGATTCATATGCACAGCTTTTTAGGTCTCGTCCAGCAAGTCTGAGATTTCTCTGCTAAAGTTTGTTCTCTTGCCTGTGTCCCAGTAAAATACAGCTGTAGAGTTGCAAAACTCTTGGTGGCATTAGAGACTTTTAAAAATTCTGGCTGACTCAGCTCACTATCTTAATAGGCTTATAATTTTTTGGTCCCTTCAGTATCTTTGTACTTTTCACTCTTCTGTCCCTTTTGCTACCATCTATTTTTTTTTTTTTTTTAAATTCTGTTCCCAATCAAGTCTCCTAGCTTAGGACATCTGCTCTTCACCAGCAATACCTTCCAGTTCTGTTATGGTGTAACCTTTGCAGCTTGATAAAAATTGTAGGTCTACAGGGGTGAAAGACTGGGGAGCCTCCATTCATATTCATGTTGGCTAAGGGTATTGTGGTTTAACCCTGGTAAGAAGTTCAGCCCCACACAGCTGCTCACTCAGTTACCCACCAGTGGGGTGAGGGAGAGAATCATAAGGGTAAAGGTGAGGAAACTCAGAGGTTAAAACAAAGACAGTTTAACAGGTAAATGAGCAAGCCAAGCAAAATAAGGAATTAATTCATTCCTTCCCATCTGCAAGCAGGTATTCAGCCATCTCCAGGAAAGTAGGGCTCCGCCATGGTTAATGGTTATTGGGAAGACAAATGACATAATTCTGAATGTCCCTGCTTCCTCCTTCTTCCCCCTAGCTTTATTGCTGAGCATGCTGCCATATGGTCCGGGGTATCCCTGTTGTTAGCTGAGGTCAGCTGTCCCAGCTGTGTCCCCTCACAACTACTTGTGCCTGCTCACTGGTAAGGCTGTGTAAGGAGCAGAAAGGGCCCTGATGCTGTGTAGGCACTTCTCAGCAAGAACTAGAATATCCCTGTGTTCTCAACACTGTTTTAGTCACAAATCCAAAACACAGCCCTACACTATGGGGCTACTATGAAGAAATTTAACTCTATCCGAGCCAAAACTGGTACAGGTACCAATGATATCTCTTGTTTTTGTGTAATTTATTACAAGCTTTGTGGTTTATTTATAGACTATACTCTATACATGCATTTGTCTTTCTTTAATAGGACATATCCTTCAAAATTTGTATTTCAGTCCTGACTGCAGTTCTGTAGGGTTTCTATGGCGCTCTATATATATAGAAAGAGAACAAGGAAGCAAGAAGTTGGGCTACAGAGCAGACATCCAGACAACATGATCCAGGTCACCTCTCTGCAAAGGACCTTCTGCCGTTTATATTGCAGACAACATTAATATTTGCTGCTCCTGAGTTTCTTCCTCTCACCCAAGAAGGATTCTGTGTGACATTCAGCCAAAGAATCCATCCAAAACTCTGATTTTTTTCAGGTAGGATGACAAGTAACAACAATACTGAGTGTTGGTGACCAAACAGCACACAATGGCACCTAGCAGTCCAAACTAAATTTGCAGTTTCCACTTATATACAATTTGTCAGTAACTTGCATCTATCTCTTAGATAGTTTTCTATCACCCATTTATTTGATTAATATTCTCTTTATACATGAAGCAGGCACTCTGACTTCGATCCTTTACAGTCCCATGTGATCAACTCATGCTGCATATCTTAAATTCCTTATTTTCATAGCTGGTCTGCACATCCTGTTGTATCAATATCATATGTGTAGTTTGCACACCTCATTAATGCTTTGAGTGTACACATCTTGCTTGTTTGGTCTGTTACCTAACTGCTTACCAATCCAATCATAGGTGCAAGCATTCCAATGTATCAGTTGCATAGCCACAATAATTAGACTTCCTGTCTTTCAGGTTTTTTCAGTGTTGTTTTAGCTTTCACTGACATAAAAGCAACTGCGAAGCAGTAAACACACTAAAGGCAAAAGAAGAAAGCTATAGTGAACCCAGAACTTTGCAAACTAAGTTGCAGATCTCATACAAACCAACTATAAAGGCATGAAATTGGGAATTTAATTGATCATGAATAAATGTCATCTGATATCCAATCATGAAAGGTGTGAGATTGTAGTATAGCTTTTCCATGAGTGTGGTCAGACCAAGCAAGATAATTATCTTTAAAATGGAGCTTGATAAATGTAGTTAACAGGATTGTGCAATGTAACTACCCATGATTGAATTGACTCTGGAGGTTTCTCGCAGCCCTGTATTTTTATATAGATTCTGTAAAGATGAAACTTGAATCAATATCTGCATATGATCAGAAAACAGGACATAGTCTTTAATCTGTCATGTTAGCACTGGATGTTTCAGAACATGGATATTAAGTCATTATTCCTTTTATACAGAGACCATGTGTTTATCAGACATTCTGTCCTGCCGTTCCCAGATGAGAAAATGTTCATTTGTAGGATGAGCTACTACTTTCACATTACAAACTTTCCACTGTATCACACCACAGATTTCAAGCTCTTCAGAGCTTGAAGGGCTTATAAAGCGCCTGGGAAAATGAGGTTTAAATCTCTGCTGAGTTTTCTATGTGCACACTTCCAAGCAGACACCATAACTTACTGCCTTGATAAAAATGTTGCGAGTTATCCACACTACAATTGTCATATACACATACTTTGATGAGAAAGTTACAACAGATTGTTACAAAACTAGCAATAAAACCAAAAATACACCAATAAGGAAAAACTTCAGGTCTTTATTTTGTACTTACTTTTATGCTGTTTCTAAACCCAAGGTGGAAATTCTGCTACTTCCTTCCATCTACGTCTTAATTGCACTCCTAACACACCATTTAAAAAAGTGAATCCATCCTTTAAGAACCTGTTCTCATCAATTGGTTATTTTATGAACTGTTGGTGGTATCAACCAGCAACAAGCTATGGCAATATTGCCAAAAATTTCTCATAGGCTCAGTTTTCTGAAGGTCAGTCCTGAAATCCAGATGAACATGCACTCATGGGTATCAGGACCAGAAACAATATGATAACTGTTTTTTCAGTTCTTATTTCTTGTGTTCTTTTGCAGCTCAAAAATTAAATCCATCCTAATCTTGGGTCATAAATCTGTGTGGCTTATTTAAATATGCACAGAGATAACACTGAAAAATGTCACAATCTATTGCTATGTATGTAATAAACCTTTAATATTATAAACTGAGGGGATTTTACTGCTTAATTTCTGGATCTTGTTAGTTGTAGTAGCTTTCAGGCTTCCAACATTATTGGGTTTATGACTTCTAATTTCATGAAATATAAGCAGTGATAATGAAGAAATGAAGTGTTAGTTATATCTTCCTTCTGACGTTAATGCAGTGAAGATTTCACAGCTGCTAAAGATATTTGATCATGAAGTATTTCGTCCTGCTTGTACAGCAAGTGGTTACCGGTGCTTCCTTGGCATGAAGCAACAGTGACACCCAGTGTTAAAACCCTTGCATTGATCAGGAGCACCATGCACTTCCCAGCGTTTCTCACTTAACCATTTAACATTGTCATTTAAAATTTGTTCAGCTCTTGCAGGCTATCAGATAAAGAAAGCCTTGAAAAAGGCTTGAAGATAAGTCTTGAAAAGTGGTCAAAGCCTCCTTGTAGACATGTATGTTCATATTTTAAAAGCCTTGCCTAGATTATTAAAAACAAAGGAAAGCTTTATTTATGGTACGGACACCATTCTCCTTTTGAAATGAGACCTTGATCAGGCCGAATTTGTTTCACAGTTCAGAAGCTGTAGTGGATGGTGTTTTGAGAGAAATGGGTTTCAACTTCAGATGGAAGAGTGAAAGCAATGGAAAGAATGTGGCATTCTCTAGCTGCCTGCAAATATTGTAAATCCTTGGGGAACTTTGAAGACCTACTTAATTGCAACAGCTAGACGACTAGACACAAATATATATGTTTAAGTAATAAAGATATTTGAAAAGAATGCTGTTAATTAGGACGTGGGTAAAGGTTACATCTGGTCACAGCTGGTGAGTCCCTGTGCTGCCCTGCCTGTCCCATCGGGTCCCTGATGCCCTAGCCTCCGCAGCACCTTGACAGCATCATTGGCTTGTAACTTGCCTC
Organism: Limosa lapponica baueri; assembly: GCA_002844005.1. Taxonomy (NCBI): domain Eukaryota; kingdom Metazoa; phylum Chordata; class Aves; order Charadriiformes; family Scolopacidae; genus Limosa; species Limosa lapponica. The sequence continues at coordinate 4,402 of KZ505804.1, read as the reverse complement.
CTTACAGTGTTCAAAAATTTTAATACATGGGACAACTTCAGAAATATCATAATTTCTGATACACATTATGTCTCTTTTGTGACAGTGGCCCAGCTGTACAAAATACTCCATGCTGAGATAACGGGGGCATAAAACCACTGAGAGGAACAATCTACTTACATGGGAAGTAAACATACTGAACATATATATGGTAAACGTAGTTGTCACGGATTAACCGTGGCCGGCAGCTAAACACCATACAGCCTCTCACTCACTCCCTTCCTCCCTCACCTCCACCCTGCTGGGACAGGGAAAGAATCAGAAGGGTAAAGTGAGAAACAAACTCATGGGTTGAGATAACAACAATTTAATAACAAAAAAAAGAAATAAAAATAATAATAAATAATAATCATTTCTAAGGAAAAGAGGGGGAAAAAAACTCAAAGAGAGAGCAAAGTAAAGCCCAAGAAAGACAAGTGATGCAATTGAAACAGTTGCTAACCATCAATCAACCGATGCCCAGCCAGTCCCCAAGCAGCGGGCCCCCCTGCCAACTTTCCCTCTAGTTTTATTGCTAAGTATGATGTATGGAATATCGCTTTGGTCGCTTGGGGTCAGCTGTCGCAGCTGTGTCCCCTCTCAGCTTCTTGTGCACCCCCAGCCTCCTTGGTGGTGGGGCAGCATGAGAAGTAGAAAAGGCCTTGGCTTCGTAAGCACTGCTCAGCAAGAACTAAAACATCGCTTTGTTACCAACACTGTTTCCAGCACAAATCCAAAACACCGCCCCATACAAGCTACTGTGAAGAAATTTAGCTCTATCCCAGCCAAGACCTGTGAAACTCGGGATTTTGCAAAAGAAAACACATGGCTACAAAAGAGAATACTGATAGGTAAAAAAACTATCTGCTGACTCTCCATACATTACATAGGGTCACTCAGTTGCCTAAATAGGGGATGCCATAGAGCAGCTGGTGCTCCCACAGGCCGTAGCTGTGCCCTCTGTCACACACCCCAGCCCTTTGCGGGCAGCTCAGTCACCCAGCACATCGAAGAAAGTGCTACAGCTACTCATAGGCAGTTGAATCCCACCCTCTGAGACTTCATCCAGGTGACCTTTTTTCAAAGTGTTTATCAGATGACCAAAGTACGTGACTACCTATTAACAACAGAATTGGCTAAATCCTGATCCTGACAGAGTGGTGAGATGAATTCAGTAAATTAAAATACTAATAATACCATATGTGCAGAGGTGGCAGAAAAAATGAGCAACAGCAAGTAGAAATTAGAAGCTACTTATTACTTTAAAAATTTGGTAAGGGAGGTTGAAATCATTAGGAGAAATCCCTGGTTTGCAAGGCTTAAAAAAGTAAGATGATGGTAATGTGTTATTGTCATAATCAAAAGCCACTCTACCAATTGAATTGCTGCTGGTTTTCAATCTGACATCTTCTAGAGCAAAAACTTACTGGCATATACAATTTATAGAAGTTAACATTTCCAAAAAGATTTCTCTAAAGAGGAATTTTGAGGGATCCAGAAAAACTGAAAGATGTCAAAAACAAGATCTGGTCTTTTCACAGATAATGAAAATAAATTTGTCTTAATGTAACATTGTAGAAAGAAACATTAAATACAGAATTGTACTTAATTCTGTACTGGAGAGAAGTAATTGATAATTCTTACAATACTTTTTGTGACTGTTCTGCCATCATTTGTCATCATGTCATAAATCTTTGTGATATCTGTAATCTTATTGACAACGAATTTTTGTTTTACCCTTGTTGTGAATTAACCCTAGCCATTCTTAATCAGTACAATAAATTTTTTAGGTAGTGCTTTTAAAACAAGAGGTTATTTTACTAGCTGAAGTAACTTGGAAAAATTTAAGTCTAATGCATCTACTATGACCAATCTGATAGCCTTCTATGATAGAATGACTGGTTGGGTGAATGAGGGGAGAGCAGAGGATGTTGTCTTCCCTGACTTCAGCAAGGCTTTTGACACTGTCTCCTGTAACATCCTCATAGGTAAGCTTAGGAAGTGTTGGTTAGATCAGTGGACAGTGAGGTGGATTGAGAACTGGCCGAGTGGCAGAGCTCAGAGGGTTGTGATCGGCGGTACAGAGTCCAGTTGGAGGCCTGTAGCTAGTGGTGTTCCCCAGGGGTCAGTACTGGGGTCAGTTGTATTCAACATATTCATCAATGACCTAGAAGAGGGGACAGAGTGTACCCTCAGCAAGTTTGCTGATGATACAAAACTGGGAGGAGTCGCTGACACACAAGAAGGCTGTACTACCATTCATTGCAACCTGGACAGGCTAGAAAGTTGGACAGTGAGGAACCTGATGAAATTCAACAAGGGCAAGTGTAGGGTCCTGCACCTGGGAAGGAATAATCCCATACACCGGTCCAGGTTAGGGGCTGACCTGCTGGAAAGCAGCTCTGCAGAGAGAGACCCTGGAGTCCTGGTGGACAACAGGATGACCATAAGCCAGCAATGTGCTCTTGTGGCCAAGAAGGCAAATGATCTCCTGGGGTACATTAAAAAGAGCATGGCCAGCAGGCTGAGAGAGGTCATCCTCCTCCTCTACTCTGCCCTGCTGAGGCCGCATCTGGAGTACTGTGTCCAGTTCTGGGCCCCCCAGTTCAAGAAGGAGAGGGAACTACTGAAAAGTAGTAGGTGGATTGCGAACTTGCTGAGTGGCAGAGCTCAGAGGGTTGTGATCAGCGGTGCAGAGTCCAGTTGGAGGCCTGTTACTAGTGGTGTTCCCCAGGGGTCAGTACTGGGGTCGGTCCTATTCAACATATTCATCAATGACCTGGAAGAGGGGACAGAGTGTACCCTCAGCAAGTTTGCTGATGATACAAAACTGGCAGGAGCCCAGTGGAGGGCTACAAAGATGGTCAAGGGAATGGAATACCTCTCTTATGAGGAAAGGCTGAGAGACCTGGGTCTGTTTAGCCCAGAGAAGAGAAGACTGAGAGGGGATCTTATCAATGTTTATAAATATCTAAAGGGCAGGTGTCAAGAGGATGGGGTCAGGCTCTTCTCAGTGGTGCCCGGTGAGAGGACAAAGGGCAATGGGCACAAGCTGGAACACAGGAAATTCCATCCATTAGGAAAAATTTTTCCACTTTGAGGGTGGCAGAGCACTGGAACAGGCTGCCCGGAGAGGTTGTGGAGTTTTCTTCTCTGGAGATATTCAAAACCGACCTGGATGCTTTCCTGTCCAGCCTGCTCTTAGGTGAACCTGCTTTGGCATGGGGATTGGACTAGATGATGTCCGAAGGTCCCTAGCAACCCCTACAATTCTGTGATTCTGTGGTACTATCAACAGAATTTACATCAGATTAATTGAACCACTAGTTATTTCTGATGGGATAACCTGCCTCTTTTTTGAATATTATGATACCCTCAATGTTCTTTCAGTCTCCTACAAGTTCTCCTTGTTCTTCCTGGCTTCTGGGCAGTGGGTTTGGGAATGGAAAAACTTTTAAGAAAATCAAAAATGTCCCTCCCCCAACTTCTCCTATTCAAAATCCTCAGAAGGCTGAGCAAGAAAACCATCCGTGGTGATTAATAGTCTGAGAAGTAGTTTGTCGTCTTCAGCTGAGGTGAACATGTTATATTTGCTATGAATTTTCAAATAGATTATCCATACACTAGGTAATTAGCATACATATTCAAGCATGCACCTGGGGGATTTTTACTCTGCCTATTCAAATACAATGTCTAGTTAATAACGTGCTTTTAATGCATTTTACCTGATTTATTTATACCGTACTGTGTTTCTTAAGAGAACCCAAACAAATCATCATGCAAACAGTCATTAATGCACCCATAATGAAATTCTCTAATTTTCTATGCTTAATCTACACTTTTTGGCAGCATGGTCACATCAACTGCAAGAAGGTAAGTGGGGTGGGAGTGTGGGGAACGCACTTTCCTAAATTATAACCAGAAAACACTTAACTAGAATAGCAGAAAGGATTTGCTGGCACAGCTCTACTACAAATGGAGCATAACTATTCAACAGCTTTTACAGGTAAGTTCAGATTTGCAGTGTCCACAAACAAGCTATGAACACAGACCCAGTTCCTAAACAGCATTGACAACTGAGATGACACAAAATCATAGAATCATAGAATCGTTTTGGTTGGAAAAGACTCTTGAGATCATTGAGCTTAACCATCAGCCTAACACTACCAAGCCCACCAATGTCATGACCCTAAGCTCCACATCTACACGTCTTTTAAAGACCTCCAGGGACAGTGACTCAACCCCTTCCCTGGGCAGCCTGTTTCAATGCTTGATTGTGGGAAACCTCGGCTGGTCCGAGGGATGAGAAAGGGAGCTTAACATCGGCCTTGAGCAGACATCTGCGCATCCTTGAAGAGTCCTGAGAAGAAGGGAGTAAACAAGA
>KZ505803.1:835009-851944 GCA_002844005.1 Limosa lapponica baueri | reverse complement strand
AACAATAAATAATAACTTAATTTCATACTGGCATGGGCTGCACTTTGTTTTTCATGATGTGGTAGGAAAATGTTAAGCTGTATCTTAATGCATGGCTTGTTTGGCCCTCAGCCAGGGAAAGTCCAGTGAAGCTGCATGTCCAGTGAAGCAGACACCATGTAAGTAAGGCTCCTTGGTGTGATGATAACAGGATAAATAAGTAAGAACCTCACTTATTTCTTTTTTCCAGCTTCTAATCATTCTGCTTTCTCTTAGCTTCCAGTTGTTGTAAAATAAACCTTGGTTGCTAGTCTTCCCTTGTAATGTTAGCCATGTGCTGACAGTTCTTCCTAGTTATTTCACAGCAGACAAGCTCACCTGACTGGAGAGCCATCTCTTTTTGCTGTTCCACAAATTAGCCCTTTATTCCCAGCAAATGTTAGTGCAAGCCCGAGTAGGGATACAGTGGAAGATGCTCATTTGTGTGTTTTGTAGGACCCTGGCTGAGCACCCACTGAAATGATTATTTTTTTTTTTTTTTTAACGTCGCTGAGGTTTTTCCTATGTAATGATATGTTATGCTATTGTGGAACATTAGGTGGAATAATTAAACTCACCACCTACTTAACTGACCAAGGCAGGCTGGGTGATGCACTTGATTGTACAGCAGCTGTTACCTGCATGCAGATGGTGTTCAGGCTTAATGAAAACACATGGCCCAAAGCCTAGATGAGGTTTCCCTGGGGTTTTGCAGGCATCTTCTTCACCGGCTATTTCACAAAAGCCATCTTAAGTTTCTTGTGAGCTCCTAGGTCTCTTTTCTGTAAGCCTTTTTGTTCCAGGAAGAGCAAATTCTGCATGCTTGAACTGATGTGCAAGGGGCAGCATTAAGCTCACTTTACAGTCTTCAGTGATGAATGAGATGAGAGGAATGTCTCCGTAACCATCTTCCTGGCAGGAGGAGATGGTATCTAGTTCATCTGGTGTGTGTAAATGGTATCTGTTACGTTGCTGGAACCTTGTATGCGACTTCTCTTTCTCTGAATTGCTCGTTACCTACTATTTTAATGTCTCCAGACGCAAAGCTTATGCTTTAAAGCGGTGATGCAAACTTTTAGCCAAGATGACAAAGTGTGTGGCATTATAAAGTGTTTATATTCCTGTAGATTGCTGCTTATTTTTAGCAGTGTAGTTTCTGTGAGTGAATGAGTCATGTTGGCCTGCACATTTTGCAGTGACTTGAATGTTAGTTTCTCAATACTAGGAGAACCTTAAAAGTTGGTGGGGTTTTTTGTTGGGTTTTTTTCATTTGTTTCATGATTTTTCTTTAGTGGTTGGTGTTGAAAAGTCATTGCTGTCTTTGGCAAACCAGAATACGTAGAACCTGCGTGAATTTTCTTTTATAGACTGTAAGGGGCCAAGCTGTAATTGCTGATCCAGAAGGAAGTGGAGGTGGGAGTGCTCAGACCCTTCAAAACTGGAGAGGTGTTCAGTTCTACTCCTGAGGCTTTACCCCAAGACTTTTGAAAATTGTGAAATGCTAACTATATAAAAGTGTGTGTCTTTAGAAAGTAAGTGGTGGCAACAACCTGCAGGGGAGGTTTGAAACAAGTGCTTGCTTCAAAAGAAATGGGCTTCCTTCTGCGCCGCAGCATTGCTGTATATAAACTTGATTCCTGCGTATAATCAACCTCTGTTTTCTCACCTGGTTCTTAAAAACTGCAGGCGAGAACAGAAATTCATCTCCGAACTTGTAGATCGAGGTATCCTGCTCCCAGTCTTGCTACCGTTGTTAACTGTTAATTGGAGATTGGAGTGTTTACAGTGACAGAGCCAAGATTTGCCAAATGTGGATGATCCAGTTTTGGAACTGGAAAGAATTATTAAAGAAGTATTGACATTTAATGTAGGTGGTATTTAATAAGCATGGGAATCTTGATTAAGCAATTACCTTTTTGTTGACTGCATCAACATGTGAGCAATTTTCCTTTCGTGGTCAGTGTTCCCTCTGCAGTTGGCTTTCAACAATGGTGGGCTTTGCAGTATTTGTAGTTTTGTGGAATTCTGTGGAAATGGAACATGTAATTAAAAATGGTAATACATCTTATTTGCAATGAACACATGAATAGCTGTTGCAGTGCTGCTTTGGTGATTCATGATGAAGTAGCCCAAATGCTGGTTGTGGTCAGAGCACTTATAGGAGGACAGCTTGTGTAGGAACATACTGGTGCTAACTTTTCGATTTGGAGGTGTGAGGCTTTTATTGTCGCGCAAGGATGGGCGTTGACTCTTTATTTAGGGTTTAGGCACCGCTAGCAAATCACAGGTTTCTTAGTCTCGGGCATCATTATGAATAAACTTGACTCATATTTTGGGAAGAGGTTGGCAATTTGGGGAGGGGTGGGGACTTGCATGTGATAATTCATTGCTTCTATGGTTTTTGTTTGAGGGGGGAAAAAAACAACTCAGGTATTTGCCTGTAGATTCTTTGTAGTGGTTTAATTATATTGCAGGCATGTGGGGTGGGGAAGAGAGGGCGAGGAGATAGAGCTAATCCATATTTGATCGTAAGAGACAAAACTGTTACTAAAGATGAGTGGCCTTGTGTTCTCTGTTTTCTCATGGTGCCTGGTTTTTGTGTAAGCAGCAGTGTGGGAGTATGTTGAATAGGTGAGAACCGAGTTGCATAGCTGGTGGATGTGAGGACTGCCGAGTTCTCTCCCACATAGTTAAAACGTGATTAATGAAAGGCTTGCATAACTTGTGTTACTGAAACAGGGAGCAAAAAATGAGATTGGATATGTGTGGCTGTTTTGCAAGGTACGGTTGGTCGAGAAAAGCATAAAGGGGTAAGTCTGGGCTGTGCTTGGGCCAGGAGTTAAGCTGTGTAGCTAGGGTCAGAGGTGTCTCCTGCCTGAAGGGTCCTCCTCTCTAGGAGACAGTGAGGAAGACTTATGGGGGGAGACAGACTAGAAGAAATGGAAGAAGGAAGAGAGTACATATGGCCATGTCTTGTTGTCCTTAGTCACGTTTGACTCTTCCTTGTATTTTCCCCCCCATGGCATGGAGGCCATCATTAGCCAGGTGTTTTTGCAAGTCCATTAATCCCTTTAGTGACAAGGACCCCCTTCCTATAAAGCAGCCTCAGGAATTCGGTTCGCCCATGGTTAGGAAAGATCAGGGTTTGGTGTGGATAGACCTGCCTGCTGGGAGGGAGCCAGAGGGACGGTGATCCTCCCCGTTGCATCAGCCCCACCTCCTCTCCTCGGCTCAAACTCCCGTGGCAAAACATGATGTTTGTTTCCAATGTAATTGGTTGGAGCAAATAATTGATGTAACAAGAACTGTGGTGTCCAAGGTTCTGTTTAAATAATACAGCTACTTCCAGCTGCAGATTTAATTACGTAGTCCCTTTTGGGCCTGCCTTAGTAATCTCTTTACACTCACCTGTCCCACCCAGTTTTAGTGGAGTTACCACTTAAACAGATCGTGGCATGTGAGCCATGACTGGAAGCTCCTTTTCATCATGGGTGTCTTTATTTTCCTGAGAATATCTTTGTCAGACTCTTCAAGGATGACCCATACTGTAATTATTTCCCTGCAATCTGGGACGTAGAATCCAGCCTTCCTTTAGGTGACGTTCTGAAATTATAACTACAAACCATAAGGCAGAGAAAAAGCATACCAGAGATGCTTTCTATTTTCTTCAGAATTTGTTTACTACTGTCAGTGAAACTAGTAGAATACTGGTTCTTCCCTTAGGTGTCATTGGTTTTATTTTGTTGTGGGATGGAATAATTAGTTGTTGCCATGGATTATAGAAAGCATGAGTGTAATTCTCTGAACTGAAACATGAGTTTCAAATAAAACCATATATTATTATTATTACCGTGTTTTCCCCAAATTTGTAACCCTCTGTTGACACAAGCTGAAGATATTTTTTGATACATATTAGGAGTTGCTCTGTGAATAGAAAACAGGAGATGAATGACTTGGTAACGTTTAGCGGGTGCATGACCCCTCTGTCAAATACATCTGCATTTCCTTCAAGATATGGAAGGGACTGAAGGTGCTGAATGGCAGTTTTGCCGCTCTTCCCTAGGCTTTCCAAGGTCCCTTCTCCCAGCACGCTGTGGGTGGAGGGGTGGTGCTTCCCAGGGAGCAGTATCTAGTGTGAAGCAGCCTGTCTACCTGGCTGGGCTGCCAAGGACCATGGTCCAAGGAGAGCACTTGGAAACCACTTCTTGAAATGTCCTGGTTACCTGGAAGCTACTTTCTTTGGAAAAGAAGGAAACTTAGAAATGATACCTTTGTAGGAGCAAGAATAGCCAGTACTAAGGAGCTCTGTATACCTTCTTTTTTTGTGTTGTTTTCCATCTACACCCCCATAACAGCAGTTTATCCACAGTTATAAGTTAAAGCCCTGCATGCGCAAAACAGGAACTTTTTTTAAGCTTTAGCAGGCCATGGGACAGCAGACTCAGGGAAGTCCATCTCTTGGACTCTGCAGGCAGGTTGGGAGGGGTCTCTCCCTTGTGCAGCCAAACCCAAGTTTCTGGAGAAAACGAGCAGAATCCTGTGGCCGGAGAGTGTCAGGGCAGATGGTTGTAATGGTATCTTCTGATTTAAAATCTAAGAATTCTCTCACACACACCAGTTGCTGCATTTTGAATCATGTAGGAGGGCGCTTTCTGATAGAATGGGAGCATGAAATCAGGAAGGAATGGGGTGTGTAGTAGCCATTGCCTATGGTGGAAAAGATTGCCTGGTGTGGGCAAAAAAAAAAAAAAAGCTCGATGTGGAAGTATCTCTCCTCTGCAGAGATTGAACAGGGGAAATGTCTGCTGCCCCAGGCTGAGGAAAGTCTCATTCTTCCACTGACTTTTAAGAATATCAGAGGACAGTGAAGAGAGAGTGCAGTTTGTTGTAGTAGCTGAAAGGGATGGGTTTTGTCCAAACTTGATTCCAGGGCTAAACTACTTGCTTTATTTTTGGCTGTAGCAGCAGAGGGCTGGGGGGAGAGAGGGAAAATGAAATTTAAAGCTTCGTTATTCTTGGCCCACGTTTAATGTGTTACTACTAAGTGTTCCTGAAAGTTCATGTGGCTGCTTTAAAGACACCTTGAGAAAGGCTGTTTTCTGTGTGTTTAATGCAGAAGCGTACTCAGCAGGACTGCAGGTATGTAAGAGCAGTCTGCCACGATACGCCCGGTTCTATGAAATTTTGTTCATATATCATGCTTGAGATGTATAGCTGGCCCTTTGAGTAGTCTATCCAATGTGGCTCTTAATTGCTGGAAAGCCAAGCAAAGCACTCTAGCCCTGATCAGGCACTGCAGGTGGTGGAGGAGGGGAGGGTACGTGGTGGAAATGCAGAGGACTTGGTAGGGAGAGGGTAAGAAAGGAGAGCTGGCTGTGTTTGGGATGGGTTGGGAAGATACCACAGTACAACAAAGGGCATTGCAAAGATGAACTGGACATTATCTGGAGAGGCTTCTGGTTGAATTTCTCTCTGAGGGGACTTTGGTGTGTGTTAAAATATAATTTTATTTTTTTCTTTTTTTTCTCCTTAAGTGGCAGGATTAAGTTTACAGTTATAGGAATGGCTAATTAAGCAGTAACTTGCAAAGGGATAGAATGACAAAGCTGAAATCTCCGTATCTGCAAGTGTGATACCCAGTTACTTCATAGTGATGAACAAGATTTGGCTTCAGGTGTCTGTAGGGTGGTATGATGCTGATCTTTCACCATATGGAAAGGTACTTTTTTTCCCTTATTTAAAAATTAAGATTTCTCAAGTATTCACATTAAGTGAGATAGGCAGACATAAATAGATATATGAAAAGTCTGTTTATGCAGAAAGCTGAAAAAGGAGCCCCAGAGCCACTGCTGAGTAATCTGGAGTATATCTCTGTGGTATTGTGTTCCTGCAGTGAGTTGTTTTGCTTTATGTTGGTTTTCTGTAAGGTAGAGTGCTTATGTTGCAAAAATGAATGGATTTTAAAATATTAAAACGTCTAAAAAAATAAGTATCAATAAGAATAAAATGCTTGTTTTGAAGTTTTCCTAAATCTTCATGCAATAAGTGTGATCTTTTCTAAAAAAAAAATTACATCTGTTTTACAGGAGAAACTGTAGAAGGCCTTCGAGAGAGCGATTATCTTCTGATTCATTCATGTCGGCAGTGGACAACAATTACAGCTCACAGTCTGGAGGAGGGTCACTACGTCATAGGGCCAAAGATAGAAATCCCTGTACATTATGCAGGTAAAGCTATTGTTGACCTGAAATACAAATTCAAAGAGAATGAATTGCCTACCACTTACACTGATCACTTTATTTGACAGAGAGAAGCTAAGACTCCGAAGCCGTGTCTGTGACTTAACTTTTTAATAATGTTACAGAACACAAGAGATACTATTTTACCCCCAGGGATACTAAATAGATGTATTTCATTGGGCAGCACATTGACAGAATAGGTAGCTACATAGAAGAATTGGTTTCAGTTTGAGTATAGTGAATTGCTTCTCATCTGTGAACGTGGTGACAAAAGTGTGAAAGTTTGAAAATGCCTTGAAATGTTGGGTCAAAGATGGAATGGGTTTTACACTTGATTGCATACTTAAGGAGGGGATTGTTTTTTATTATTTCCATGTTAAAAGCCAGGGACCCTTCATAATAATATTGCAGTTTTACACCAATGCTCCTCAGTAGTTCCTTGTCACTGTCTGCCTTTTTGGATGATGCAGTAATACTGTTGCTCAGTGTGATGCAACTAATCCATATTTATTTTATGATTCCAAATTATTTTTAATTTCCTAGGGAATTATTTTTAATACTGTTTCCCATTGTTTAGTGTTCTTATTCACAAGCTGAGTACAATAATAATACTATAGTGGGAAGTGCTTATCTTACTGCAGTAAATACAAACATTTAAAAAGCTGGAAAGTGTGAACTGGAAGAGCCATGGCTACGAAGCAAAGATGTGCGCTGAGTGTTTTACTTGGTCTTCTGTGTAGCCAGTTGTCAATTGAGTCATCTACTCAGCTCTCTTGCGGTCTCCTTTAAAATGTTAGTGCAATAAGGATGTGCTGAATTGTGCAAGAGCTGACCGAAATGTTTGTTTCAATCACACCAGTGCTGCAACTGTGGTGGTGCACCCTATTTCAGTGATGAACTTACAACAGTTGCCTCCTTATGAACTGTTTCTCCTTGAAGTTCACTTCTGGAAGGTTAATTTTTTTTTCAGATGTGTTTAAAAACTTTGGTGTGATGGCACATAGTGACATAACATACATGGCTTTAAAACTCTCTGAATTCAAACTTTCTTAGTATAAACAATTTCTAGTGCCTGTGCTTAATAACATCGATTGATTGATTTATTTATTACACCTTCTGGCTGCTTAAGCTTCAGTGCTGTGGCCAGATAAACACTTCTTTTCCTTCAAACTGAATGGCACATTTTAAAATCCTCACTGTGATTCCTGGAAGAAGGAGAACAGAAAATAAACTGGTTATTGGCATGAAAGAAGATTAGATCGTAAGGGGTTTGCTAAAGCTTGGTTCTTAATTGTTAAAGAAATTAACAAAGATCTGCTAAGCAAGGTTTCCTGACTAGTCACTCTTCCATTCATTCATAGCTTAAATTTGTATGGATACCAACAAAATCGAAATAGGTCTCCTAAGATATTGCAAAAGTATCAATGTGTTTTTCTTCCTGGCTTGTGTTAATGCAGGAAAAGAGAGTGTATCTTTAGTTGGCAGAATATGTTTTGTTGTCAAACAATCTTCAGAAAGTTCCCTGCCATAAACCTCTCATTAATGAGATGAAAATACAGGAAGGTTCAGAAACTGACATGTAGTGAGGGCACTTTCTGAATACGTGGTGGGCTGCAGTGCTGCCAAAGGAACTTCACAAAAATGGTCAGTCCTAGCTTGCAGTACCAGAGGACGTCTGATGGACTTGCCTACAAGAAAGGAGAAATGTGTCTAAGCATGTGATGGTTTAGTTAGCAAAGTACTGCAATCTGGTGCATCGAAGTGCATATAGAAACATCTTCCATACCTGAAAGATAAATTTATGCTGCTGTGGAGTACCATACAAAAATCTATAAGCTAACACTGAGTGCACTTTCAGTGCTGCACTGTGCAGTGGCATTACTCCGTGGCATTACTGCTTTTGGGATCCAAACCCTGCACTGAAGAGGTGAAGTTTAACGTAGCTGCCTGAGAAGACGTGCTGGGCTGGGTGCTGGCCAGATGCAGGGATGCTGCCAGCTCTGGAGCTGGCTGGGGCATCGGCCTGCGAGAAACTTCCATCGTTGCAGAAAACACAACTAGAGCAGTTGGCAGAATGATTACACAGGGCACAACCATTAGGTTTTGTTTTCAGAGGGGGGATTTTATGTCCTCATCGGCAAAGGTTTGTAAACTGTATTGCTGTATAAATTTTGGATGATAGGACTGACTTTTTGTCTGCTTTCAACTTCTGTCAAGTAAGTCATTTATTATGAACACACAGCTGACATTACTGCTTATACTGCCTACCAGAATGACCCTTAGGCATCGAACAAGAGTTCATTAAAATGACTTTCCAGGTTGGTTTCTGCTTTTAATGGAATAACGTCTTTCTTTTTTTTTTCTCCCTAGCAGAATTTTAGTGTAGCAAATTGCAGCATTATTTGGTTGCAGCAGCTGAGCAGGAAGGGAAGTTGAAACTGCTGTTATTCTCCTAAGATTATGGGCTTACATACCACAAAGTCATCACTCACATATATAAATACGAGTATAAAGTAAATCTTATTTTGCTACTTGCTAAATCAGGTTTTGATACACTTATTAAACCTAAATACAATAAAGCCTTATTAGAGAAGGAAAGTGCTGTATTTTATGTTTAAGTGGAATCTCACTTACAGAACCTGAGTTCTGCAGAGGTCAGGATGGTCCTTTCCTTACTGGGAAACTGCTACCCAGGTCGTTTCTGTTGGGGGTGACTGACATGGTTAATTTTTGCTTTTTCTGTCAAAGAACAGTCGTATATGACAGCTGTTAGTCTAACCATTCCCTCCTGAATACTCTTTCCAGTCTGCTTCTCTTAAAAGTTAAAGTTAATGTAGCATCGAGTTCAATTTTCATGTAATTAAAACCAAATGGCTGACGTGTTTCTGGCTCCTAAAACAAAAGAGGTCTTCACGTGCATATAGAATGGAGAGCAGATTAAAACCACTGTCCTGATAGTGCCCTGTCTCGGTGTGAGAGAGTGGGCTTCACAAGAGTCCAAGGTAAACCATCACGACAGATGCACCTTACTTTGGTGTCCTGTGCTTTCCTTGGGTACCTATAATTCACATTTGATGCTTAGATCAAGGTCTTACCAGCTTTCTGTCTGAACTAGTTTTATGTGTTCCCGGTACTATGGTATCCTTACTACTAAATTTCTACTCTAAAAGCGAGTGTGTCTCATCCATAGCCTCCAGCTGATGACAAATGTTACTGCTAGTTTTGTCTTAGGCAGTGCTGTAATCTTTACCTTGATAAATGTCTCTGTCAGTAGCCTCCGGAAAACACTGCTTTATGATCTGAATTTGGAAGATACAGGGCATGTTGGTATCTTACAGAATTAGCCTTCACTGTGCTGCTGCTTGTCAAGAGGTACGCTTCTCGTTCCTTTCTGCAGAGGTAGCTGCATGGGAAGATTTGTCCCAGGGGTGTTGATGTACGTATCTCAAACATATTCTGTGATAACTGAAAGTGATTGAAGCCACTGTCTGGGGGTTTGAATGCTGTGGCCCTCAGGTGTGGTCTGACCCTTCTTGTGTTGACTTCCAAAAACTATCAAAAGCGTTTTTGAGGATCTATGAACTTAAGCTGCAGAGGTCTTCTGCTCTGACCCGAAAGAGCCCAAGTTCAGTCTGTTACGTGGCTACAGTTCCTTACATGTGGAGGTGACTGATGTGAAGGTTTTGTGGAGTTGGATGTGGTTACTTAAAACTTCCCATATGAAAAAAGTGGCACAGAGGGCTGTGGAGTGACCCTTTAGGGTGCATATCCTCACCTATACAACATAGTCTGTTTCAAAGGCTGTGCTGATACTGGTGAGGGTAGGCAGTGAAAGAAAAAATGGTTTGGGATGGGTTGGCAGCATCTAGGTTATTTTGCCCCAGATACTCACTCCCACATTTAATCAAATCCTAACAGGACTCTTACTGGTTGTTTTTTGGGGCCTTATCTCTGTTGCAACTGATGGTTCATTTGCTCTCCTGTTCAGCCCATTAGAGGTTTTTTTCCTTTTGAGGAACAAAGCTGTTCCTTTGAGATATTGTTTTAAAAAAAAAAGAAATCCAAACCCCTACCATTTCTTTTTTTTTTTTAAGCTTCTTTGTCCAAGGTTTGGAGGGAATACCTCTTGCATCAGTGCTGCCATCTGTGTGCTCCCAGAAGGCAACTAATAAAGAAAACACTTTTATTAAGACATTAGAAAGTAACACCCTCTTGCAGGGTGTGCCTCCCTGTAACACATCCGGGGTGTTGGAAATGCTCTTCCTGTGAACTCACACCTCCCCAGCAGGTAGTGAAGGTGTGCAGTTGCTAATACAGAGTAATCGCCGGTGCCCTGTCCGGTTGCTTACCTAAGTGTGCTGATAGCTTTCCTAATGTCTTTTTAAATGAGGAAATATAAAACTGTGTCATGTGAAACCTTCCCCAGGTGGGGCGACGGGTGGGAATGAGTCAGAAGTCCCTTCTCTAGTGTTAGAAGCGGTGCACAACGAACGTCCTACGGAAACCTGTTCCTACTGGTTTGATTTGTTAATCATGGATCAGTGCCTGATGGGCCTGTTCCTCGTTGTGTCCTGCTAACACAGAGGAAGATGCTCTCTACAGGTCTTCTCAAGAGTGAACTTGCCTTTACAATGGTGGAGCAGGAGAGCTCCCCGAGATTTTGCAACCTGCAGCTGCAGAAGTTTTTCTCTCATGTCCAAAGGTGTGTCTGCCTTCAAGGCACAATTTTACAGTCCCACCAGGCCTGCTGCTGCCCACTCTGGGCTAGTCACACCTCGGACACTGAGGGATGAGAGCACTGAAGTATGGTGTGAGTTAGGCATCTCCTAGCTGTCTTGAGATGGTGATAGCAGCTGCTTTTGCTCAGTGCCTGCCCCAAACCTGTTTCATCCAAGATCTGGAAGAGCTTGGCTTTTGACTTTGGTGATACTGAGCACTCTTAGATGTCTATAGTATGGTAGGTCTTGTGTAAGTATGCTGTATGGCTCTCTTCGTGGGCCAGGAGAGGAGAGCAAACATTAGACTGCCAAATGTCCTTTGCTTGATGACTTTATGGTATCTGCTGCCAACTTAAGTTACTTTGAGGACAGAGGGGCCCTTCCTTGTCTTACATTCAATTTAGTCTCTTAACTCCCTCAAGTCTGCTGGCCAAGGAAGGTGGTGTTGGACGAAGAGCCCTTTGTCCTGGGCTTTACCTCCCTGGGAACAGCGGGTGGTGTCATGGTGAGCTATGCCTGTTCTTTTGTATAAGTGGAGCAGTACAGCTCTGATGAGGTAATTTTTAAGTTCAAAGAGGTAGGTGAGATCTAAGACAGGGAGGGACACTTCTCTGGAGTAGGGAACTGACTTAGGTGAGTCCTTTCCAGCCAACAGGTACACCACTCCCTGATATGAAATGTGTTTTGCTTTTTAATCTGTGTTTTTGCTTTGAACTGAACCTGGCATCCAACTATCACAGAGTTCTCCTGGGGCTTTTGTGCTGTACAACTGAATGTAACTTCTCGCGATCAGAAGCACTGCATTCAGGCTCTGTGAGAGGCAGGCTGCCATGTGTCTGTGGGCTGGTAAACGATTAGTGAATGCATGTGCTCAGAAGAAAACCAAGAAAAAAAAAAAACAACCCACACATTTAACTTCCCCCAGTACCCAAGTTTTGTTTAGTTTTGTTTTATTTCTTAAACAAGGTTTTGTATGATCTGAAAAGCAGTCAGGGGTTTGAAAGCTTTTCTACACAGGTACTGCTAATAAAAGCATTTTCACCAGCATATAGTCTTTATACTTGTAAAAGAGAAATGTGGCTTCTGTATCTCTGAATACTTGACTTTTCTCCCCATAAACAAATAGAAGAAACTCTATTCGGTATTCATTTAAAAGTCAGATTGTAGAGTAGTGCCTGGGTTTTGCAGAGCGAGAGGGCACTCATTTTCGTGAGCAGTGCATGTCTCCAGCTCTAAGTCTGAGATCAGTAATGTCTGAAACACTTGTAGTTGCCCATATAGCGTCATTCCATGCTTTTCTGTCAGGGAAATTATTGTGCCACAAAATATACTTATTTACTTGTTTTTAATTTAATTTCTTTCTCCACCAAAGACTGAGCTTTTCTATTCTAAGCAACCATGGCTTTGTAGTCTGGAAACAGTCTTCGTATTCCTGGATTTTTCAAACTTGCCACTTTGAAATAATGGATGGACTGTTCTTCCATACCTGAGCATATGTATATGTATATATATACCTTTTTTTTCTGTTATTTTTTTTTTCCTTCTCCTCCAGAGAGTTACCTTCAACAAGTTTAGTTGCCATGAGACTTCCCCATGGTCCTATCTGTTTGTTATTCCACTTCTCTGTGCCTATTTAAATTTTGGCAAATGCCTCTCTGTTGTGCAGTGCCATATCAAATCACAGGATCAAAATGCAGACACTGAAGTTGCTGGCAAAACCTGCTTACTTCTTTTGCACCTGTGGGTGCACGTGTTCTTCCTGTTCCTTCATTTCCCCCCATGCACCAGTCTGGTGAAGTAGCAGCTTTTTACCTAAGTTTAATAAACTATTCCCCTTCTGTCTGACCACCTGTACTGTGGAATCTCTTGTACCTTGCATTTTGTTTTATTCCTGCTAAGGAATATATGCATATGTTTTCCAATTGTTCTGTTTGCTTGCTTGCTTTGTTGAGTTTTGATTGAGCAGTTTGTTCTGAGCCCAAGGGGTTTGTCCTGAATGCTTGCTTTCTAGTATCATGTGCCAGCAGCTTCCCAGAATGCAAGCTATGGATCAGAAATACCTTTTCAGTGTAGGGAGATAGTTCAAATTTAGCTTCTAGTGAAACAGCAATGTCCAATTCTTCATCAGGTTGCACTGCTGAGAATCTTTCACTCTCAACTTCATCATTTTGGAGTCAGCCAGACTTTTTTTGCAGTGTCCAGTTTCCTTAAAGTTATCTTCCTCATAAATTAAAAGCAGTGGATCGTGAATCTCCTTCTCTGTCTTTGTACACAGTCTCATGTCTATGAGAGATTTCTGTAGTCACCTACAGAATTTGTACATTTTGCTTTACATTCAGTTTGGTGGCTGGGTATATCAAAGTTTGTATTCAGCCTTCTGGTGAAACCCCACTCAACTCTGGTTCCATTCCCATCCACCTCCCAGTTTTGCTGCCTGGCCCGGCTGAAATGTCTGAAACTGCTCTAGAGCCTGCAGCTCTCAAAGGCTGCTGCTCTTTGATGTAATGAGAACAGTAGGGTTAGTTCACAGGGTGGTGTTATTCCAAGTAATTTTTTCACGGAAAGGGTTGTCAAGCATTGGAATGGGCTGCCCAGGGAAGTGGTTGAGGCACCATCCCTGGAGATATTCAAAAGACAAGTTGACACGGTGCTTGGGGATACAGTTTAGTGTTGGTTGGTGGTGTGTGGGTTTGTTTGTGTTTGTTTGTTTGTTGGTTTTTGTTTTGTTTTGTTTTTTATGGTTGGACTAGATGATCTTAAAGGTCCCTTCCAACCTAGGCGATTCTGTGATTCTGTAATGGAGGAAGAGTCTATGTCCTAGAAGTTCATGGAAAGAAAACACCTGCATTTTCTCTCTTGCTTTCCAACCTGGAATAAGAGTTTGTGCTTTGTAGACACCAGTTTGTACTATAAATTTCTTTGGTTTCATGGGATTTGCTTGGTCCCTTAAAGGAAACAAAAGCTTGTGATGATGGTGATATTTTTTCAGTACTATCTCAGTGAGGTACTAGGTGGAAAGAGGTGTGTGCTTTTACATGTAGCTGTCTTGCTGTCCCCTACTTTGACTTCGGCACGAGTATAGTCTTATCTTACCCATGTTTAAAAAAAAACAAACCAAAATTTGCCTTAGCATTTGAACTTTCGGTTATTGTGAGAAGGGAGTAGGAGGAGAGAGGGGTAACTTGCAGCTCTTACAACTGCTGATTTGAAGTATCACATGTTCCTCTCAGACTTCCACAGTTCTTGGCTATTACTCTAAGTCTGAAAACTTGCAACTTGCTGAAATTCAGCCGTGACGTTATAAGCATTCACCCTAAGGTGTTAGGTTTTTTTTTGGTTTTGTTTGCTTTTTTCTGATCCCTGTGGGCAGCAAAGAAGCTGATCGGAGTTGCATCAATTAGGAAAAAACTCTAGAGGCTTGTACAAAAGAAATTAACTGGGGAAGATGACTTTTTGAAAGATTGCAGTTGAGGGAAGGGTAGAATAGCAGCCAGGAAACTGGTTCCCAGAAGGCTGGGAGATGGGCTAAATCACACAGGATTTGCTTGGCATTGCTTGAATTACTTTGCCTTCGCTCTTGGCTGGTACAGTGGAGCGCTGGGCTCATTTGCGCGATGCAAAAAGACTTAAGTGCTTGGGAGAAGGGTCTTAAAAGCTGCCTAACTTAACCGGTAGGAAGCTGAGAGGAAAAGGCTGGTCCCCACTGGGAATTTGAGGTGTATTTAGGGCTGCACTTCAGGTTCTGGTCCGATCCCACGTTTCTGACCGCTTGAGGTTGCCCTAAGTACTTGCTACAAGGAAATTGGGAATGTGGCTCCTGAGTTCCCCAGGAGAAAGCAAGGTATTCCTCTTTCCTGAGGATTAACTTAAGGATTTAAAAGGGAGGAGCTGCATGAATGCTACAGCCTACCCAGTTGGTAAGATCCTGCCAGCGAGGTTGGGGTAGAGAGGAGCTGCCTGTTTCTGGGCACTGAACAAGACATAAATTAAGCATGAAGTGGCTTCACCCTTTCCTACCCTGAAGTCAGTGTTCAAGCATGTAGGAAGCCATACAGTTAAAAAACGTTAAGGGTAGTTAGAACCTCGAAGAGGGTCTGTTAGCCTGTAGTCTGTAATTACAAATCTGGAACTTCACACCTATTTTCCTGAAGTAGGAATTCTGGAATTTTACATTTTTAACACCACCCATCTGGCCTTGAAGCTGGCCCCTGGTGGGAGAAGAGAATAAAGAGAAGGCAGTTGTAAAGGCCATAGTAACTGTCTAATCAGTAAAAAAAAATATTCTTTCCCTTCTGTACAAACCTTGAGGAA
The DNA here is from genome assembly GCA_002844005.1 of Limosa lapponica baueri. Classification (NCBI taxonomy): domain Eukaryota; kingdom Metazoa; phylum Chordata; class Aves; order Charadriiformes; family Scolopacidae; genus Limosa; species Limosa lapponica. The sequence continues at coordinate 836,658 of KZ505803.1, read as the reverse complement.
GAATTCTTATAAAATCTGTTTGAGCTGAAAAGTGGTATGTTTTGAGTTGATAGTTCATATGGATAATAATGCCTTTTGTTAATCTCTTACTTAACTCTGGTACATGAAGTTGGGGCTTATGTTTTCATATGATAGGGTGGCAGGTGCAGAAGAAAGCAAGCACGCCTCACTGCTAGGAAATCGTTACAAAGAATGATGCAGTCATCAATTTGACTATCCCATGACTCTTACTCTTTCCTGGATTGTAGTACATGCTAGTAGCAGATAAAGATTTTTTGCAGAGAAGTACAGTCCTTAATGTGTAGGGGATTTGGGCGTGGTTTACTGCATACTTATGTTTTTTTTTTTTTTTTTTTAACATTTGGGTGTCTCTTCTGCCTTTGCTTTCAGTTTGTCTTGAGTTCATCGCCTCTTTTTCCTTTGCCAATATTCTCACCTGTTACGTGGTCTAAATCTGCATGGGAATTTGAGAGGGAAGAAATTGCCATCAGCTTCCTATGATTAGCCTAAGAAATCTCTTTTAGACTGACTGTCCCTTTTGCTTCTTGGGGCTGGAGGGGGGAACTATTACAACTGAGCTCACATGGCAAACAAGCAAGGCAAAAATTATGAATGTCTTTCCCTTTTGTAAATACACAACCCAGCTGGCAGGAATGTAGAGCAGGGGTTTTGATAGGTCATGTGTGTTTGGGGAGGGAGCTGCAGAGAAATCTGTCGCACAGGCTGATGTCATCTTGAGAATTTTTGGATGCCCAAACAGACTTTTTGTTGTTTTGTTGGTTGTTTTTTTTTTTTCCCCTGGAGCCAGTGTTTGCTGCTTAAAACAACCGATAGGAAGTGCGGTAGGAATTCTTCGGTCAGCATCCTCCCCATGGAAACCAGCACACTTTACGTCTGGGAACGAGAGCCAGTCACGTCAGTGATGCCTATTAAAGCAACTGACATCACAGATGTCTTAAGCTTCGACTGCACTACTGTACCAATTGGTGCCAATAGGAAAATAAAACCATGCTATTTAAGCCATGTATAACTCTGTTTATATGGAGAATGTAATTTGTGTGTTTAATTTAGCCTGTGATCCAAGACAGTAATTCTGCTGTGTCAGGGAAAGCCACTTCTGTGAGCTTTGAAACTTCGAGGAGTGGAAAAACTGGCTTTTTTTTCTCTGTAGTGAGCTGTTGTGCAGAGATTTTCTGTTCTCAGTTGGCAGAGATTAACTTGTTTCAGTGTGCGTGTGGGGGAAGCTATTAACACTAATAGCAAAGGTGACCATTATTAACTGGATGAGAGAAACATGGGTATTTAACTTTTCATTCTGAAGGACCTAAGCATTAGCGGGAAACTGAAGCCTGTACTTATTTCCCTCACAGCTTTATGTACAGATGTGAAGCTCCGTTTCTTCTACTTGTTCCCTTTATTGCAGGTGAGACTCAACTCTTCTCTTTAACCAGAAGTTTGATCCCAAAGGTGGGCAGAGCAGGGGCAAAGAAGGAAATACAGTGTACACGTGTATACTGTACGGGGGCTCTCAGGAGTGTCCTCAAGATAGGAACACCTGGCTGGTGAGCCACCTGCCACAAAATCTACAACACTGACAGATCCTGCTGTCATCTTGGATGATTGATAGCCTACGTAGAGTAAGAAAGACC
>KZ505803.1:818538-834650 GCA_002844005.1 Limosa lapponica baueri | reverse complement strand
GTGCATGAAAAAGGAAGAGGGACATGTGATTAGGATGCATGACCACATCTGAGGGTTTCTGACAGTCTTCATCAAAATGATGGGAAATGCACTTGTTGTCTTCTGCCAGAAAAACAGGTTTGGTTATTTATTTTACCATAATAACTTTTTGAACATCAGCAAGTGTGAGATATATATCTACAGAGGAGAAAGAGTGTTCGGTAGGAAGCACTGATTAGGGAAAGCTGTCTCTGATAAAGTGCTGCGTGGGCCTCTGCGTTTCCAAACTCAAAAAATAAGAACTGTGTAGGCCAAGTGGGACTCCTGTGAATCTTGATGGGGAAAGGGAAGCCGTGGTCAGATAGATGGACAGGGTGGCTTGCATAATCCAGTTATTTAGCTCCCATGTCCCTGCTTATTTAATTTCTAGAGTTCAAAGTGTATGGGGGGTATTAAGACATTTGCTACACAAATGGCATCGCTGATCTGAGAGATTCTTATGAGTGTGACTTGGAAACCCAGACCCAGCTGCTGGGAAGGATGTATCCCTCAGTGTCTGTATAAGGGAAGAGCTGCAGCGTGTCCTGGGGTGCAGGACAAGAAATACTCTGGGTAGGAATGAGAGTTACAGTGTGATAATAAATCAGCTTTAGCCTTCTCTAGACATCGCTGGGATGTTAGGTGGGGGAGATGGTCATTACTTATAACTCTTCATGGTATCAGCTTTTTCCTGTAGAGTGCTTTCAGATCCTCCAGGAGGACAGTTGCTAGAGAAACATAATGTGAATTTAGACAAACTTTCTAACTAAACTTAATGGAGAACCTGAATTTGACTTCAGGCTGACAGTGTCTTAAAACAGTATGTAAATAGAAGAGAGACTGACATTTATAATAAGATCTAGTGCGCATATGTTCCTATGTGAAAAACTGCTTTATCTGATTCTAAAAAAGAGGCTGTGAGAGGCACTTGAAATCCTGAGGGCTTGGGGCTGGTTGGTTGGTTGTATTTTTTGTCAATTTGATTCCTGCTGAGTGACCACTGCCCCATTGCAGGAAGCCTGTGGACGCCTGTGGGTTACCTGTGTTCGTCTACTGGTGTGATAATACCCCTGCTGCTAAAAACACACAGCTAAAAACACACACCCCAGAGGTCTGCAAGAGCCGTTCTAGATATATATTTGGATGCAGATGTGCTTGTGCTGCCTTCCCAAGCTGGGAGCACAGCGCACGGCTTCTCAATGGCAGACAAGCTTGGCTAGTCTTGTCAGCTTGTGCTCCTGTAGTCATCCTGCTGGGTTGGGAATGAGCGGGGGGAAATGTTAGGGCAGTAGCAGGGAGAGAGAGGAATGAGGGGGAGATGGTGATGGGGAGGGGAAGCAGGAGACAATAGCAGCAGCAGCCTGGGTGGCGGTGGAGGGCAGGAGCAGGAAGAGGTGGTAGGACTGGGGGCTTCCCTGCAGGAGTTTGGGAGATGCAGACCTTGCAAGGATGAGGTACTCTACCAGTCCTGCTTCGGGATCAGGGCTCTGGTTTCTAACCGGTAACTCGCTTTGAGCACTGAGTGGTTCTCAATACTCTGATGCTTAGGAAAAATTCTGGTACCGTTTTAACAAAAAGTCGCTTTGTTAATCTGCATTTCTGGTTAAAACTCTAATGACTAGAATTAGTCTGTCTAGAAGAAAGAGACATATGGCAAGCAAATGGCTCTTTTTAATGAGCCTCCCACTCAGCAGTTGGCTGCTCATCCAGTTTGTGTGTGGCACAGTCTTAGAGCAGCATCTTATTGCCAGGAAAAAAAAAAATCCTGCAACCTTTTGGTGGGTTTTCTTTCAGGGAGAGGAGGAACGGATCATAATGTAAGTATTAGAGAAAGACAAAGCCTCATGTTGGCTTCTTCAAAAATTTGTTACCAAAATTAAAAGAAAATGTTACAGAACCTAGTTCAGAAAGCTGGAAAGCACCTGGTTCTTTACCTCTCAATGGTTATTGGGTACCATATGTACCTTTTAACAGCATGTGGCGTTTTTTAATGATAAAGTAAGTAACATAATGCCTGACTTCTGAAAGTCCTAGTAGTCCAAAAGGCCACAGTAAGTGATTGCAGCTGGTCTATAAAATCCTATTAAAATTAATTTCATTAAATACTTGGTGGAAAATACTGTATTTGGTAGCCAGTAGTGGGTCTGGAGGATTGATGAGACCATTGTTCCTAAACTGTATGTGCCACCAGTATGGGAGCATAAAATTTATGATGACCAGCCTTTGCTGTTAGTAACAGCTGCGTGACTGATCTAAGAGAAACCCATTGCCGAGGTGTAGCTGTGTAGACAGTCATACAAGCAAAAACATACTTATTTATGCCCAACTTCCTCATTTGGCCTTATGACTTCAGATGAACTTGTAGCAAGATCAGGCTGTCCTTCAACACTTAACCTTGCCCACTGAAGAGTATTCTGTGCTATGGCAATGTTTTTTTTTAATACTGGATCTGATGTTGACGTTTGTTTTCATACTGGAGTAAGTTTGTGTATAGCAAACGGAGCAAACCTTGCTCTCCATCATCCTGCTACTGATCCCCTCTGAAGCTCTGCTTCATCTGAAGTGCAGTAGTGCTACTTTTCCTTCTGGTTGTGATTTCTAACACTTCTCCCTGCCACTCAGTGATTGATTTGAAAGTCCAAAGTCCTTTGCCACCCTCTGCATGAGAGGGCTGCTTCTGCAGACTTCAGCTTTCAGCGCTGCCACCACATGGTGGTTTCGTTGGATCCTTTGTCACTGTAAGAAAGGGGGCTGGTTAAGCATTTCTACTCTACTAAGAGAAGCATGGTTCAAACCTCTTTCAGCGGGACTGCCTGCAAGAAGAGTGGGAGGTACTGGAGTTCACTGGGGTGGTTACAGCAGCAGAGTCCACCTAGCCGTTCATCTGCTATTTACTCTATCTGTAGTTGCCATGAACAAGATTCTTGTTGCTCTTTCAAAAGAGGAAGGGGAGCTATTAGCAGCAACGGTTGTGCGCATCCAGCCCTTTTGATAAGATATGAACTAGTAAATGCAACTTAAAATAAATTCTCCCGGTCCATCTCATTAGCCACGCAGTTGTTATCTCAGCAGCCTGGAAACAAGGGCTGTGGTGCTAGTCTTGGACACTACCAGGTCTAGCATCTGACAAACAGGTTCCAAATCTGGGGATGAGCTTTTCAGCTGGCCAACACAGTCTGGGTGGTGGTTGGGGTTTTTTTTGTAGACTGTTAATCTGCAGTCTCGCAGACTTTCTTCCAACCGTGTGCATCTCGCCGTGACTCTTGCGAAGTTCTCCCTCCTCAGACCTTCTCTGGACGCACGCCAGCTGAGCCCGTACGTACAAACCTTCTCTCTGTCAAATCGCTGGTGACCAATTATAGCAGTACAATATGGAGGGGAGGAGGGGGAAGGCATTTGACTCTCTGTATTTGTCAAGTCGTATTATCATAGCAAGGTGTGAGTAATAGCCACTCTCTGTCTCTCTATATATACATATATACCAATGCCAGATCTCACTTCGATTTGATTTCCAAGGTATCTGTGTGCCAGAAAGCAGACTACTTCCAGAAACCTCTTCTTTGTGTGTGAGCAGTAAAAACCATTCAGTGAGAGTGGGTTGAACTTTTTTGGGGGAAAAATATAAATGTATTTTAAGGAAGTTATGCTCTGATGAGCAAATAACTATAAAAGCAATGGAGCAATATTGTCTACCTAATTTTACCAATGTAGTTCAACTAAACTGTGTTCTTTGCTGTTGGGATGCATGTAGGGGGATTTTTAATTTATTTTTTTAATCTAGTTTTTCCATTGTAAAACACGTATGCTTTTATAGCATGGAGAATTAAATAGGATTGATGAGGAGTTGGTAGGTCCTACCAGCTGTACAGTAAGTGGTAGAAAGTTTTGACTGGTCCTTTCCTATCCAGGAATAAACTAGTAATATCTAGTTTATTTCCATTGTCTTAAATTCATCTGAAAAAGGGTAGGGTAAATTTCATGCAACCCCAAATTAAGTTTCCAAATCTCTGGTTACTGAAAAAATAGCCAAAAGGAATTCTCTTTCATATGCAGTTTTCAAAAAAACTATGGTGCTTTAGAAACTTGAAGCTCAATGAAGTACTGAAATACATGAACGTCACGAATTTTAAGAGCACAGAATAAAATTGACTTAGTGTGCTTGAGGGAGATGGGGAAAGAAGTCTGGGATGCTGTGAAATTCCTGTATGACAAATGGACACAGCTTGTATACATCTGAGTGGGTGTGCAAGGAAGCTGGTGTTTCCATTAGAAAGTTTCTGCAAAAGAAGGTTGCAGCCAGCCCTTTCCATTTTGAAAAAGCTCTAAAGAGAGTAGGGAAGGGGGTCGAGTCCTTGAATGAGAAACACTCTAGTAAGTGTTTAAGGCCTGTGAAAATCAAATTTCTCTTCCTCCAGTTTTGCAAAAAAAAAACAACAACAAACCACTGTATAAATGCTTCTGAGAGGATTGTTCTGCCCAAATTAATAGCACGAAGTATCTGCTGCCTTGTTTAGTACAAGGCTACTTTTTTGGGATAAGAATGTTTTCAGCTTTAAACGCCTGTTGTGCTCATAAGCTGCTATGATGGGTAGGAGCTGTACTGCATCTAAATAGGGACCCTCTTTGAGGGGCCTATCTCATGGGAACCCTATGTGTGCTTTATGTGCATATTTCTAGTGTTTGTTGTTGTGTGTGGTGATGATGAGGATTGATTGATTTTCATAGTTGCTGGTCCAGTCACAGTGATCCTCAGGTGCATTTCTAAAATACAGTGGAGGAGGAAATATTACTGCAGCACTGCAGTAATACTTGATCACGCTCATAGTTTAGTTGGAATGAGTTTAAAACAAACTCTCTCTTTAAAGGCTGATTTAGTTGTTTGTAAAGCTCAAAACCTTGTGTGGATAGCTTTTTGGAAAACTAAAATGCGGGACCTGGTTGGTTTGCATTTGCCTTAGGCTTCAGTATCATTGACTTCAAAAGAAGTCAACAATAGGGTTGGTTTTGGCAAAGGAGGCTTTTTGTTTCTTCCTTTCCTTGGTTGGATGGGTGATCTTGGGAATGGAGACAGAATGCTTTGACTAGCATTGCTATAAATATTAGTCTCCCCTCCAGGAATTCTCTGTACTAAACAAATAAACAAACAAAACCGTTTAAAAAAAAAAAGTTCTTTTATGTTAGGAACCATTAAAACGAATACAAACACCCTCTTACCTATGTCCTCAAACAGTTTCTCTGAAATGGGTTTAAAAATAACTTTGTATGTTATTTTCTTACCTTTGGGGCCTGTTTGTGGTATGCAGCCACAACTCCATATTGCTGCATGGTAGAACATGTCATATCGTGGCTTCTTAGGCCAGATGAGCTTGACAAGTCAATTATGCTTAAAATTAAGAGATGCTATACCTCAGAAATTTGTCTTGAATTATCATTTTTGTAGTTTTGGGGCTTAGTAACCCTCATCAGGTCATTCTTCACATTAAAAAAGCTCATCAGTCTTTCATCTTGGTAATTCCTCACTGAAGGAGAACGTTTTTCTTTCTCTGCCATAGGAGGAGAGTAGTTATGGCACCTACATGGTGTCAGAATTTTGGGTAACGTTGGGAGTAAGTGAAAACAGAAACAACATCAGGGAGGGATTAGATTAAGCTCTTCTTAACTGGCCTCTCAGCTCAGAGGAGAACTCTATACTCTCTCTGCTATAAGTAATTTTGCAGAGGTACATAACATTTCCTGAGTTGAGCCATGGATATTTGTTTTTTTAAGAGAGCAACAAAAGCCCCACTAATTTCAATGGGAGCAGAGCTAGATTACTGATGAGGGCTCTTAAAAAGAGCCTACTTCTGAGTATTTGAAAATACTTGTGTTCTCTGGTATTCTGCTGATACTGCCATAGTTCAAAAAGTGAGAAGTATAAAGCAGCAGTGTGGGTCACTCTAGCTGTTTGAACACACTGCCCTGGATGAGACGAGGGAGAGGCTACAAATGGCAAGGTTTTCAAGTCTTAATCAGAAACAACTGAGATTCAAAAGCATGTTGCCTTAAACTTTGAAGCTTAATCTGGCGGGTATAAAAGAATGTCCGTCTATATCCATATATAAATAAATTATAGCTAAATCACTTTAATGCCCAAGGGTGAATAGATCTAATGCTGGACTGAAGATGCTTATATTTGTTTAGCTGATTCTATATTAAATGTAGTTCAGATGTAATGGCAGCAACAACAACAAAAATGTGATTCCATATTAAATGTAGCTTGGTTGCAGTAGCAGCAACGACAAAAATGTGTACCTACAAACTCAGGGCATGTAAGTACAATTATTCATTTTAAATGCAGTAAATTAGTCACTTCGAACCACCCACAGCAATGGCTTTATGAGCATTGCATTCTGGAACACCAAATCTCAGTTCCTTACTCTTAGCTGCTATGGCTCAGAAACATTGTAGGAGGGAAGAACAGTATAAATGTGTTTCCCACTGAAAAGAGCAGGTGCAAGAGCATATACAAAGGACTTGTATTATTTAATAAGAGCACCTCTTCTTGTAAGGGTTGGGCTGCAGACTGTTTGAACCATATCCAATCAAATATTTGGAAACAGATGCACTCGACTGTCATTTCTTCTCTCTTCCCTTCCAGTGGATACAATTGCACATATTAAAAGTAGCCATTGAGATTAATTGTGTATAATAAATTTTTAGTTTAAAAAAAAAAAACAAAAACAAAAACCCAGACCCAAACTGTTGCTTTCCATAAGTAGTCAAATCTACTTGTTTTCATGGCCGTGTAAATTTATAGAATTTTTTCATTGTCACTGCAACGTATACGAAGCAGAAGTCAATAACACAGTAAATGTAAAATCCCACAGTATTGTTTCCATGAGCATCTTTCAGTCTGGTGGTAGATGTTTTGATGGAGTTTTTTGTTTTATCTTTTCAATTTCTTTTACAGACTTTTCTACATGGGAGTTATCCCTTATGATTTGTGGAGACCTAATAACAACAATGTTTGACTATTCCAGAACCTCCGACTAATAGAGATGACAAAATTTTGTCTGGCAAACAGTTACAGATGCAAGAATTTAGACCAACATGGAAATCAAACTTTGGGTGTCGACACCAGTATTCTTTTAAATAGTGTAAACAACCAGACAGATTATTCTTAGCAATGATTTACAAACCCACCAGAGATTTGATTGCATCCAGATTATAATGCAACATTTCCCTCTGAGCTGCAAAGTCAGAGTTATTTTGTCAGTAGAGGTTGTTAGGTTGCCACTATTTTTCTTTTGCTGTCATTTTGAGCCTGTGTGTGGCATCACCTTAATGTTTCTGACTGCTCAACAATCTCATGTTAATTAACACCAAAATTAAAGTAAATATGTGAAGAACAGCTGAGATATTGCTAAACTCCTATAGAGATTTGGCAATTCTTATAAAAGAAAGGAAACATTTCTTTTGTGCTTGGAAAATCCTTTTATTGGAATTCTTTCCCCTTATGCTATCAGACTGATTTATCTATTTATTTATTTATTTATTTATGTCTTTTTTTTTTTCCCCTGCAGATGTATTGGCTTCAGGCATTGGCGACTGACCCGAGTTATATTTGCAGAGTTGATGTCTGTATTGTATTGATTGTGCTATTCCTAAATATAGCAAAGTCACTTTTAGACTGTTCTCTCCCTCTTGTTTTGCAGTCATTCAGAGATGCATGTTCTTCTGTGAGCTATTAAGCTCCACTGTCCTGCAAGTTCAATACCTTAGTGTTTAGGTTTTGAGTTAAAGCTTTCTGATCTTGAGAATTGTGAAAAGTAGTAGTTTAAATTTTATGCTGTAATTGACTAGCAGAAATTTTTAATTATCTTTTTGAATAGCTCTTGTGAGAGTAGACTTCAGGCCATTTTTTAAAAACTAAACACTTCCCTCTTTCATTGTGCAGTTAGAAAGACCGATATATTATTTGACAGAGGTCACTCTTACTTTTCTAAGAGGTTACTGGTATATGGTCTTAAAGGCTTCTTTGTGTTTGAATAAGTCTTTCTTAGGTCCAAAATGTTGGTAATGGGCTTTCTTTGGTTTGTTTTGTTCTGTAAAGCTTTCCAGTAAGAGACTACTTGCTGTAGTCTTACAGGAAAAGGTGATGGGACCATCCTGCTTGTTCTTTGTGAGACGAATTGCTTTTCTGACTATGAACACGCTGCTGGAGGTTTTGTTCTGAATGTGTCCCAGCCATTGGGCCCAGCCAGGAGAAAAAGGAGAACTTGCCAGGTGAAGCAGGAAAGTGGACGAGGCTGAAGTTCCCCAGGCTGGACACATAGCAAGAGTCAGAACCCATGACTAGATAAGCTGCTCTGCTAAGATGAGAGTCTTGGTATTTTCGTATACCAGATGGTGCAGTCTGAGGTGATGTAAGATGAGGCGGAATTTCGGACTCGAGGCTGAAGGATTCATGTGGACTTGTGCTCCAGAGACCCCGAATTAAGGTCAGTAACTAAACTAGTCTGATCCTGAACAGAGACCAGCTTTAAAAGTCCTTGCTATCTGGTTGGAGAGTAATATTTGTGAGATCAGTTGTAATTTGGCACTGAGTTGCAGTGTATTCATGAACACAGATGCAAAGCTAGAAGAGCATCATGAAGCTGCGATGTCTGTCCAACCACTAATGTCTTAAAAGAAGTAGCAGCGGCTTTTGGTTACGTAGTGCTGGAGTCTGAATCTGAGCTCCATTCATGTGCCTCAAGCCCGTAGCTGTCCTTTGGGCTGGAGCATCATCTCCACGGAGATGTCCCACCGCTGGCACACGGCCGGCAGTGGCCAAGTGGGACACTGCTGCCTCTGAGCAACATGGAACACCTGTTACAAACTGTGTGCATGCTATTTCTGTTTGGTAAACAGAATGTAAAGCACTAGAGGAAGTAGTAAAGACAATAATTTATAACCGTAAATTCGTGATGTAATCAGGACGCTTAGAAGAGGGAATTTTGTAACCGTCTTTCCTGTTTTATTAGTATTATCTTGTATTGCAAAACTCTTCCTATTACCGGATCTGTTTGTAGGTGTGTTTATTCTTAGGGGCTGGGACTTTTCTTTCATCCTCAAATTGATCTGTTAATTTCTGGTATATTTACGTTACACCCATTTTGCCATTTATGAGTTCTTGAAAGATTCCTGTCTGCAATTTAACATTCTCTACTGGCCATACAGTATTAGAACTGGTTTGAGTCTGATTTATATGACATTCTTCTTCCAAAAAAAACAACCAACCTGGATAGTCCATTTCCTCTAAAATTGCTTATTTCCATACCCTTTTCCAGTCCTTTCTTCAGCCTGCTGAAGCTAACTGGTAAAAATCCTTTCATTAAAAGCCTTTGGTCTGCATGTTGACTGCTTGCACATTAGGGTGGATTTGACATAGCAGTTAGTTGCAGCCTTTGTGTCTAACGTATTGACAAAGGTTTTAATCAGGACTGAAGTCGAGCTAACAAGAGCTTTAATCACACAGCTCAAGTATGTGAATGCAAATTTGTCAAGTGTTGCAGCCATAATATCTAAATGGTCCTTTAAAAAAATGAGCTACTGATTTGTTGCCGAGTTTCTCTTGGGGAGTTTTTTTGTTTCTGTTTCTTTAACAGAGGTGGGAAAGGTGCTTGGGCTGGATTTTTTTTCCCCCTCATCTTGGAACATAATACACCCAGAAGGACCAAAGTGTAATTCCAGCAACTTGTCTTCAAAAATACAGCGTTTAAAAAAAACAATTCTAACCTTGTGCTTCAGAACATTATAGACACTCAGAAAAAATGGTTATATAAGTTCAGAAACCTCTTACTTGAATTAAGTTGTGGCTGGTCTTAAGCCGTATTTAGTGGCAACTTCCAAATTAAAATAATACTTGTACAAACTGGGCAGAACATGGAGCTATGAAACTGCTTTTTCTTACATGCCTAGTTTTTGCCTGGCTGACACAATTGCAAGAAACGTGCTTCCACGTGTTTGTGTGTGTGTATACGCACACAATGATACCTGTGATCAGTCAGCAGATTACAGCTCATTTTGTTACGTCTAATGCCTTTTAAAGAAAAGTGAGTATCTGTATCACGTGTTTAAATTCACACTTGGTTTAACTAGTTAGAGAGCTTGACAATACCTTATTATTTGTCTTTGTAGAACAGCTATAATATCTTAAGCATCATTCAGAAACATAGGTAAATAGTCCTTATGGTGGGAAACTTTCATCCTACTAAAAGCAAACAGAGGAGAGGGGAGGGGGAGATGGCAGTAGAGTATATACATTTAGGGCTCTCTTTAAAGCTGCATAGATCTTATTCAAATGTCTGTATGATTTTTAATTTTTTTTTTTTTTTAAGCTGGCAACCTCTTCCGCAACTGAGTGATGCTTCCTGCCTCCCTTTCTTGGTAGAGAGCCTGCGTGTTCTGCCAGAAAGCAGCTGTCATTGACACAATCTGTTCTGTGCTCCGGCGTAGGCTGGCTGCTCAAAGGGGAGCTCTGTTGATTCTTACACATTAGGAGATTAGAGAGTGACTTCAACCTCCCTCGGTTATTAGGGCTTAAAGACCAGCTGCAGAATGAAATATTTGGAGCCTGTTTCACTAGCTTTCTGCAGTGAAGTGGGTCAGGGCGATGTGTTGAAGGAGCATCTCCAGATGCTTTAAGTGTGTTGTGGTAGATGTGGAGAGGGGAAAATTGGGGGAATAATTTTTTTGTTTATTAAGTGGGATTTTTGGTGGTGTTTGTTGGTTTTTTGGGTTTTTTTTGCAGGGGTTGAAAGGTAAGGTCCATGTTTTTAAATTTGGTATGTATTATATATGCGTATATGCATGTGCATATATAAAAATATATGCACACATATACACACCTATCTATATAAGCGAAACTATGATTACCAATAACTGCTGCCTCTTTTAGCAACTCTTAGCAATTCAGAGTTGTACGGTACTGCTGCTTGTTACAGAGAACAGAAAAATAACAGGGTAGTAATGCCAAGCTTCCTTAACAGTAACAAGTGAAGGAAAAAAGTATTTCTGTAAAACAATTAAGCCTGTTTGGAAGGTAATGAGCACCAGAATCACATGCCAAGGCCTAGTTGCAAGGAGTTTCTGGGTTACAAGAGACACTTGTATGTGAGCTTAATTCTCTAAAATAAGCCTTGATTAATAAATGGCACTACAGTGAATTTTGCCATCTACTAAGGTGTCGGAGAGTCCTGTCTGAAATGTTTCCTCAGGAATACTTTGAGAGAGCCAGAAGTGCTTACCCCGTTTGTATGTAATTATTTTACTTCATGCTCTGTTTCAGTGATTACAGTCTGATACAAAAGTAACGTATTTTGGGACATATTCATTCAATTTAACTGAAAGGTAGCATAGCTGAGGGATATAAGAAGACCTGATTACCCTTTGGCATTTTTATTATTTTTTTTTGTTCCCAAAGCTGAGTGAGGAAAGGTTATTTCTGTGTAATCTTAAGGCATCCTTATATTTGCAGTGTATATAGTCTTAAATTTAGGAGAATTTGTGATAAAGACATCTTTTGTATGCTTAACATTTCTGTTTTCATGCAGAGAGAGCACAGTTTAACCCTGCTAGTTAAACTACAGTGATTTGAGAAGGTAACATGAAAAATCAAACTTTAATGTATATTTAGGGTTCTCCCGTGATTTTGTAGGAAAGGCAATTGTATAAAATTTGATGCATTTATTCTGTTAGAAAAGCTATTATAGACAATGTGCTTGGAAAAAGATGGAAAATTTATCAAAGAATGCAAATTGCTCAACAAAAAGCAAGTCGTCTGTTTAATTACAGCCTCATGTTCAAACGACAAACTGGCAGTTTTTTGGTTTCTGAAAGGAGGTGAAGATCACTTCTTTGAGTTATGAAATTGAGGTTTGTCACAATAATTCAGAAAATTCATGAGTTCCACAGACATTTTCCGTGAACGTTTCAGCTGTTCAACTTTGTTAGAGACCAGATCCTTCTTGCCTCTCTCCCACCCCCTTCCCTCTCTTCTGTCTGTAAAGACTGTTTTGTTTGTATAGTTTCTTGGAACAAAATCCACTGACAGCAGTCTGTGTGGTAGATTTATTAAGCAAATACAGTAGCTCCTTCTGTAGCTTCCTTTCCTGTATCATGCCTGTGACCCTTGGAGTTTTTCCAAGATAATGTCAGTCTTATGCATGATAGTTGGATACATTAATTATGCTTATGTGGAACTGAGCGTCTTAGACTTCATTCATTCATTCATTCAAATCTTGCTGAGTTAACTAGTTCCTTGAGGTGTTTGGTTCCAAAACAGAAGGTTTTTAAGTTACAGCCCATAGGACCACTTACTAGTTGGTCTGTGGAGAACCAGCAGGGTGGTGACACTGTGCTGCTCCTTGTTTCCAGCTTTTACCTAACAGTTGAAAGTTAAAAATGAGGACTACCCTGGAGGATGTCTCTGTACAGCAAACTCGTTACATTGGTGGACAGGCTTGTGCTGGTGGACGCGGTCACTGTAGCTTCACCAGAGTGGTTGGACCGCTTTCTGCTGTTGAAGTTGTACAGGGTTCTCCTTTTAGTGTTACGTCTTTGACCCATCTTAATACTTTCTTCAGTGGAGATCCTGGTACTTTTACGGCCGGTGTAAGTCTAATAACAAAAAAAAAAAAATCTTGCTTTTTGCAGTTGCATTAAACGTAGCTGATAAACCATTAAAAGCCATTGCTGCAGAGGCAATAAACTTGGAAATCTTTTTTTCCCCTCAAAACTCTCTTGTGTGCTGAACTGTGTGTACTCAACATATCTTCTTTAAGCCACTGCAGGAAAATATAAGGCAATTGGTAGAAAATTAAATGCAAAGCAAAAATTAAGGGTCACACCTCACTGATTAAATATACTTGAAACAAGTACCTTCTCTTTTAAGTAATATGAGTGATCATCAACTCATCCTCAAGCCAATTAAAAGACATGGGTGTGGTACTTCTCACCCTGCTCTGCTGTTGTAGATGTGGGCTGCTTGGTGCTACATAGTCCTGAAAATCTTCCCCAAAGGTGTCCATTTGGTACGTTTTCACTGAGGAGCTGTATCAAAGTAAGAACTTAAATGAAAACAGAGTTGAAATAGTGATAGAGATGGAGCAGACCTTCCACACTAAATGTTGACACCTTTCATGTGATGGTGAGAATAGGAAACATGGCTGAAGTAGGGGGACAGAACTGGGTTTCGGTTACTAAATATGCTGATTGCTGTCGGTTCTCCACTAGTCTTATTCTCCCCTGGTGGGTGAGTAGGACGTACAGGGATTGCTGCTCTTTAGGTTATTTTATATATAAAAACAGTAGCTGCTGTGCAGGCTGAATTGTGCTTACGTCAAGCAAAGGACGATCCTGGTCTAACTTAGATGATGAAACTTTTGTTTATGAGGATTCTTGATTGCATATTGACTCAGTTATGCCTAGCTGATTGGGATGACATTGTACCGAATTAAAGTGCATTAATTTGCATATTACTTCCGGACTAATCAAGAATAGCTGTAACTACCAAGTACTTGATTTTGTCATGTCATTACTCTGAAGCATAAACTTTCTATAGTGTGTGTGTTACTTAACAAGAGTGGAGAAGGGTACATTTCCTAGTTCAGTGTTTCTGGAAGCTTGATTTGAATGGAGTTTTTGCTTAAGGTGGTATTTGGGGCTAATGGATTGGCTTCGTGATTTTTCAAAGTAGTAGATGACAAATCAGAGTCTGTGGCGGATGTTGATTGCTACCAGTAAAAGAAATTGTTGCCAAAACATTCAGTTATCTAGCTTTTTCCAGGTGTGTTTTTGTTTGTGAGTTCTCTTACTTTACTAAACGCTTCCTAAGGGCTTTCCTGGATATTCAGATGCTGTCTGTAATCTTACAGATCAGTTTATAAACACATTTAATTAAAATCTGTATAAGGACCTGAGGTTTGTAGGTAATTATGACTGTCCTGCAGCGAATGAGAAAGATGCCTGACAATATCATATGGGTGGATGAATGTAACTTGACTTGTTAAAGCATCCGAAAGAAGCTTAGACTCACTGCTTGTCCTCTGCCTGAATTGAAACCAGAAGCTTATGGCTTACATGTGTTGTACCAGTTCACATTCTGAGGCTGGAAATCCTGCACAGATGAGCCAAACTGAGGAATACATCCCATAGTGTGTACTAACAGGAAAACTAGCTTTTGATGGGTGGCCACTACCTCCTTGGATGAGTTGAGGCATTTTTAATCTTCTGTGATCACAGCACAAACTCTAGCCCTAGGCATAGGGCTGAGAACTTCAGACAAAAGATAAGGTGAGAGTTCAGGATGAAAATCACGTTGGAGTGAATCTTACCCGGTAGTGGTGGTAGGGACCCTACTCAGAGCCACAGCTGGCCAACCACCTCTTCCAGAGGGGTGGTACAGGGTTTGCCTTGACAAGGGGTCTGTGTGGCCAGGTGCAAAGCCAGCCTGGCTCTGCAGGGAGGGTGATCTCCTCCTTGGGAAGGGAAAGGATTGCTTGGGAGAAGATGGGGACCTACACTTTTAAAATCTGGGTTCATAAACCTGAGCAGCTTCCCTGCTGAGACCATTAGAGAGCTACATGCTCCAATTGTGTCTATGGAAAATAGAGATTGGTAATGTTTTCTGATTAAATGAACCCTTTTGTAGAAGAATCACTTTGGTCTTTCTATAAACTATAGGCTTGGCCTCCTTTGCTGGTCGCAGAGAGGCCAATGCAAAACCCTGTGGTGCCCATGTCCAAAACAAGACAGTCGTTGGGGGGTGGTTATTCTGGACATCTTAATGGGCTACAGAGCTGTTACTGTGATCATCTGTGGTTGATCAAAAACCCAGACTTAGTGGCCCAGGTGACTCTTTCCAGCCTCCTGTTTCTGTGGAGGCTACATCTGGCTGGTGCCAAAATGCCAATGGATGTTTGAGATATCAGAGGGCAGAAGGCCTTTGGCAAGCGCTCTGAGTAGTTTCAGTCCTTTCTCTGTAAATCAAATAAATGACAGCTTTTTGGGTAGGAGTCTGAGCCCTGACTTTAAATCTTAGCTAAAGATTTAAAACCCGGATGCCCTGGAATGTCTGTCTTCTTTCTTTCTCTGTGGAAAAAGTGAGGAAGAAGGAAAAATGCAGGCAGAGAGGGACGGTAGCTGTAGTGTTTGTAGGTATGTTGTTTCTCTGTGACAACAAGTTATATAGGAAGACATAATATTTTTGTTAGACCAGCTGGAATTTCGTAAGATACAGTTGGAAAAGGCAGGCAGACTTTTGGACACATGGTCCTTAGGGAGGAACAGCTATTTTCACTCTGCACAGGAGGGATGAGACACATGGAGTCCTTGGCGGGAGGAAAATGGAGAACGTGAGTGTTGAAGTAGGAGGGCAAAACACAGTTTGACACACAGCAGAAAATGATCTAAGCCTCTGATCTCAGCCTTACAGAGTGAGATTTTACACTTCATTTTCTGTGTGACCGGGTATTGTTGTTACTCAGTGGATAACAGGTGGTAAGAGCCCGATTTAGTGCTCTCTGGACACCATGTTGTTTTTGGAGTGATGCCTTCAGCTAAGACATCTTCTGATTCTTGGTGCTTCAACACGTGGGAAATTTGTCTTCTGTGGGAAGGAGCCAGTGAGGAGAGGAGGCCTTCTTGTTATACTGGGAGGAGAAAAAGCCATGTTAGACACCTTCTTACAGAGTAGCCAGCAGTGCTCACCTGAACATGTGTCCTCTCCACTTCAGTCCCTGGTATACCAGACTGGAAAGCTGGACCTCCTGTGTTGCAGGTGAGCCTGCTGGCTGCCTGGTTTTTGAGGCATGGAAGAGAGATGCTGCCTGTACTCCCAAGTCTAAGAAGTGAACTATAAGGAAGGGTGTTGTAGGATCTGAAATCCAGTGGCTGGATTTCCATCCACTGGATGTGCCTTCCTAACCTCTAATCTCAACCAGTTCTCCTTTAGAAAATTGAAGATGGTTGTTTACTATGTAATTTTATACTTAGCTGATTGAGAATAGGTTAAAGGAGACTTTTGTTCTGCAAGTCCTTCTCAAAAGCATTCATTTACTATCTACCAATAG
>KZ505803.1:788089-818183 GCA_002844005.1 Limosa lapponica baueri | reverse complement strand
CAGCAATATATCTGTGTAAGAAAGCAAACGATTGACCTTTCTAGATTTCTTTCAGTAGTCTTTATTGGGAGTAGTAGGTTTAGTAGTATTTAAGCTTAGGCAATGTCCTGAAAAATCAGATGAGCCAAGAGGTTCCTAAAGACGCTTGTTGTTGATGGTTAGGTGGTTGGGGGCGGGCTAATTACTTGATTTAAAAGAATACTGGCTGGTCATCTAGAAATATTTCTAGAACTCAGAACACTTTCATGTGCTGTTACCAGACAAGACTGTTGTTGAAATTTATATAGTATTTATCTTGGTATACTTAGTAAAATAATGTTGCTTCCATAAATGATTTTGTCTTGGCTAAAGTTAGGTTACTTTGATCCTACAGCTGAGAATGGAAGCACTGGAAAAATTATGTTTGTAGTACAAAACACTGTTTAATAAAACATGGAAAAATATATTGGAAGGAAAGGATAAACTATGTTCATTGACAGAAAATGCAGTTCATGTCTGTTGATCTCATGTAAGAGAGTAGCATCTTTCATTATGAATGAGGATGGTTTTAATGGTATTTACTACAGTTCAAAAGTACTTCCCTCCCCTGTCAGATTTGAATGTTGCTATAAAATGCTGTATTTGGAGATATTCAATAACATCTACCTTAACTAGCAATTCAGAAATCAGTCAGGCAGAACCAGTTCTTAAACAATGTCCCTTTCTAGAATCCAGAGGACTAGCACTATGTAACTGCTAATACTTGAAAGCAGCTTTCAAGATTCAAGCTGGTTTAAGGATGGCCTCTGCACTCAATGTGCAAAGTACAGGAATTGGCTTACTTAAACTCCTTCATGCTACTCTGGTTTATGGCTTTTAAAAGTGAAATTTTTATTTCTTTCCGGAAAGAAGGCTCTAGCCTGGCATATAGCAGCTTCCAGAACTTGTACAGATATATGAGGCAAGGAAAATATTAATCATTACTTGGGAGGCATCATTGAGATGTCACATTTTGTAGTTCTTAATTTTATGGCTCATTTCTGCCTTTTATGGTGTTACTTCACTGTTTATTTCTGTAAACTCTTACGTATTCTTAATGCTTCTTCTGGCTTCTTCCTTAGAAGAGGAAAAAAAAAATTATGTTTTCCTGACACCTTTCAGAAGGAGGATATTCAACAGAAGCTTCTCTGTTTTCTTGGTTTCTTGGACTAATTTATGTTGAGGAATTCAAAGCCCGTGTCAGAACTTCTAAGCATATCTTAGGAAGTGATGAGTAAAGACATAAATTTAATTGCTTCAAGCAACAGATTGTTTCATTCACTACTAGTCTGTGTGTCCAACAGCATTTATAAAACATAGGAATCTTTTTTTATTATTAAAATTGAGACTTCTACAGTTGTTTCGTAGTGCTTGTTCATTAGGAGCGATTGAAACCTAAGACACTTGCACTTATCTATGCCTAATATCGCTCCTGTCCATTACTTCACATATTTAAAATGCTTCTTTTGACTCTTCTCAAGTCACTGGCCGTCTTGCACTACCCTCACTGCTTTTGCACTGCAGCATCCCATTTGGAAAACTATTGTGGTGATACTCAGTACAGACATCATCTATTGTATTAAATAGCCTAACTCGGTACAGTTCTGGAGTGCATGTTATTTACAAGCACTTCTAAAACATGGGGAGTGTGTGTGTGATGAAAACAATTGGGTGTGTATGTAAGGAACAGAAACTGTCTAAACCCAGGAATGTTTTTGAGGGTCGTAGCCTGAGTGCTCTCTTGCTGGTTTTTCATAGTCTATTTCTGTATCGCTGCAAAGACAGAAATGTCTGTGTTGAACAGAAGGCTTTGCTTGTTTATCTGAGAGATCATTGCAGGTGCTTCTTTTTCCTAATTGTGGTCCGGGCCTCTAAGGTGTTTTACCTCACTGAAACTTGAAAGAATAGGGCAAATAAAGAACATGTTTCTTTTCCTGTTCCATGTGACACTTGAGTTTATATTTTTAAGATACTGTATTTACCATCAGTAGCTCTTCTTCCCCATTCTTTGATTGTGGTGGGGTTTTTTTATGGTAGATTTTCTTTTTCCTGAAGAAATAGCAAAGATATTGTCCATGCCGAGTGGATACGTTGGAGGGTGGTTGGGGGTAATGAAAATGAAAGCATTCCCTTTCACCCATACAAAGAATTGAGATTAAAGCAAGTAATATTTATGGTTTGCATCTCTGCTCTGCTGTGCTATTATTTATTAAGAAAGTGGCCTTCTGATATGACTGAAAATCAACCATCCAAGCTACTGATGGTTGCAGTTTGAAAATTGTTGACAGCTGAAAGGGAATCCACTTTAGAATGAGAGCATGAAAAACAGTTAAAAGGCGGGCGTCAAGCACGTTGCTGGCAACAGACATCAAAGACCATATTTTCAGCTGGATATTTAGATATGGAAAACAAATGTAGTAATAGTTTACTTCTGTTTATAAGTCTGAACATGAGTCAACAGCGTCATGATGTTGCCTCAAGGAAAGGGGAGGGGTGAAAGTGTCTGAGATGAAACTTGCAGTTTGTAGGAGGACGCGATTCTGCTCTCTTGGCTGTTGGTGCTGAGCAGCACACTCACATTCGACACTGAACTTCAAAAAAAAATGCAGACAACTGAAAGTCCAGCGTACAGCAGCAAGAATAATCAAGATCTAGAAAACACAGCCTCTGAAGGAAACTGTTGTAACAAGGAAGATTTAAAGGAGTTATTCCAAGTGTCGCAAAAATCTGTTGTGACTGTGAGGTTGCTGTATATTGGCATGAGTTGCCTAGACAGTTTGAGAAATCTCTTAGGTTGGAAGTTTTTAAGAACAGGTCAGATATTTGCCAGAATTGGTTTAGAGACAGTAAATTCTGCACTGGAAGCAAGAGAAGGGAGGGAAGAGGGAACCTTTGGACATCTACTTTTTTTGTGAATTAAGAACTGAGATTGTATAAAGCTGCCTTCATATCCAGTCTGCCTTTGTATCCAGTCTTTCTCATCTGTGTGTTTTTTAGTATTTTTATTAATGAATTAAAGGACTGAGAAACAGAAGGTCAAACGTAAGTAGTAAATGAAACCAGGTTACGTATTGATCGATGTTAAAACAGTATTTATTTCAGTAGAGACAGAAAAATTGTATATGTAGGAGCAAAGGAATGTAAGTTACATTTACAGGGTAGTGGAACACTATTTTAAGAAGCACCATTCTGAAAAGGACTTCATTATCCACTGTGAGATTTTTGTCTGTTTTCTGTTGGAAATGGGCCTAATGTGATCAATGGGTATACAAAACAGAGGCTTATACAAATCTCCTCTCTTTGGGACTGATGTGACTTCATCTGGGATACAACTTCTGGCTGGTTTTCACAGTTGAAGAGATACTGGGAGGAAAGCAGGGTTCCTAGAATAGGCATAAACACGATAGGCTGGAAAATAACATTGCTTGCAAACTCTAGGGGTTCGGAAGGGAAGTTAGTTTTATTCAGCTGTAGTCTCCAAGAGTTTTCCCTTATCAAAGCAGTGAAATTAAGCTAGCTATGTAATAGCTTAAGCTGAAAGAGCCTGCCAGGCCAAGTCACAGCAGAACTGGAATCAAAGTAAACAAAATGGTAGCAGTGAGCATGAGGAAAAAATATTAATTTGAGGGTAGAACTTCCTTCCCTGGAAACATTTCAATAAAGGTTGATAGAGGAATTTTTTTCTCCCCGTTGGAAAAAGCAAAAGCACGTAAGCCTTAACCCAAAAGAAATAATTCATTGCAGTCCTCTGGCTTGTGCTATCAAAAAGATAAGACTTAGATGATTACATTGGCTCCTTCTGGCTTCATAATTTATTTTGCAAAATGGGGGGGAGGAGTTTAATGAGAGATTAGCAGCTCTCATGGGAATGGAAGAAGGGTTTTCCCATGACTGGCATTTTGTAATCTCTCTCTGGAGGTGTCTTTTTCAGTCTTTGTGCCTGCTCTTTCTAGGTCATTAATATTTCTATCGGTTTTGATGTCAGAGGAGCATCTTTTAGCTTTTTTTTCCTCATAGCAGGGAGGGGACTGTTCAGTTACCATCAAGGGAATTCCTCTCAACTCTTGATTTTAGTTTTGTTTTAGTTTTGTGGTTTTGGGTTGTTTTTTTTTTTCACTTCAATAATTGTTTCATTTGTTATTTTGTCTAACACTGCAGTTTCCGGAGTCACATAATTACTGAGAAAAGTTTCTTTCATTCTTAGTAAAGAAAAGCTAGAAAATACTATACAAATGTGTCCTGAAAGCTGCAAAATCTAGGAAAAAGAGGAACCAAACAGTTGGTGGTGTGGATATTTTTCATGTTAAATATATCATGAATTTATTTTGGGGTCGAGGAGGCTTGACTTCCATTTCCAGTATTTTTTAGCTTTTTATAGATCGAATTATGAAACTCTACACGCTTCATGTTAAGGGAAATGGCAACAACATACTATATAAAGGGAAGTAGATGCTGTCAAAGAAGAAAGGTTGCTGACTTCAAAATGATCTTGCTGGCAAGTTTATTTAGCCCTGAAGAGCTCACTGCAAATTTTAGTGTATCTGGAATTAGTAATCAACAGCAAAAAGTCACTGGAATAGTTGGGGGCTGTAGCACATAGTATATGAGGAAGCTGGAGGAAATTAGGCTTGTTCAACCTGGAGAAGAGAAACATGGTGCGGCCTGGTCTTCCACCAGCCAGAGGGGATTTGTGGAAAAGACAAGTCAGACTCTTCTCAGAGGTGCACAACGAAAGGACAATGTATGCAATATCCAATATGGGAAATTCTGCTTGGATGTCAGGAAAAGCTTTGTCACCACGATTGGGGTTAAAGCCTGGAAGGGATTGCCTAGAGGTGCCATGGAGTCTCCATCCTTGGAAGCGTTCATGCCTTGATGGAACAGGTAGTCTGGCTTTGAGCAGGAGATTAGATGTCATGACCTCCAGAGGTCCCTTCCAGATGAAATTGTATGATTCGTTAAGGACGTTACAGATTTGTCCTCTAAGGATAGAAATCCCATCCCTTTATTTCCTGCTTATTACTAAAAGCTGAATCTGTAGTACTGAAACCTTAGCTTAAAATAGACAATTTTATTCTGACATTTATCTCGTTTTATGAGATGCTGTTAAGAGCTGGGCAGCAAGATGAAGAAAAGAGTAAACCTGTCTTTATCACCTGCAGCGCACTGGTGAAATTTTTTTTCCTTGGAAAGGAAGCTCTGTGGGGTACTACAAGGCGTTGTGGTAAGGATTATAGCCATCTAGTTCCTCGTGTTTCTCTGGTTCTCTACCTTCTGAATTATAGCGTGAAATGTGGAGCTGATGTTCAGATTCACTTGTTTTCTTCTGTTTCTGTTAGGAGCTGTGGATATGTGTGGGAGGTGGTTTTTTTCTCCTCCTCCCTTTTCTTCCTTGTATCCCTCCAAAATAGTTCTTTCTAAACTTTACAGATGCTGCCAGGAGAAAATTTGGCATGTGCATATAATTTAACTGTTCACTTATTCCTAATCAACGAAAATATGCCTTCAAAAATACTAACAATGTTCTCCTTTTGTAGTTTGTTGTAAGGTTTATTTTGTATCTAATTTATGACTAATCAGCTATAGCATATGGTAACACTCTTTTAAAATAAGATGCCTCAATTTTTTCATATTTTTTATGGAAAGGAATTTTTCTGATTAGCTGTTGGTGTTTTCTGGACACTTCTATTAATGTCTAAGCCTAGTAAGGGCAGGTCTTGAGTTCATAGCTGAGGTTCACTTAACAGATGGCCTTTCTTGGCTATCTTGCTGGTTCTCCTCCCCCTCTCTTCCCTTCTTTTGAGAGAGAAGGTTTCAGTGCTCATGGCTGTTAACTTGTGAAAACTGGATCCTACTGGTTTAAGTCCTTATGCATCCAAGTTGGGAATACTCAGGCTCATGTTAGTAGTTGTCCGGATGCACACAGTTTTCTTCCTTCTTCAACCTCCTTGTTTTCTTCCTTCCAGGAAATTATCCCCACCCCTCTTAGGCTAGTCAAACATCCACACAGTTTTTCAAGAGGTGACCAGGTAGGAGCAGAAACCAACTCTGCATTTTAGGATTTTTTTAAAGAGTAAACAGCTTTTTGCCTATTTTTTATATCACCTTCCCAAAATTATCTGTGCACTCAAACTTTCTTGCCATCAGATGTAATGACCCTGATAGACTTGGCTGACACTGTTTCCTTCTCAGAGTATGTGGTTCCAGATTTCCCTTAAAGCAGGGCGTAAGTTAGTTACTTGGAAGCTCTTCTTTGCAATCTGGTGGATTGGGGCTTCAGGCAGGGAAGGAAGAAGAGGGCTTAGTGGCTCTCTGGGATAGATGCCAAGTAGCTTCCTCTGAATCCTCACCTCCTTTTTCGCCCCCATTCCTTGGTGTACAATAGATATACTGCCTCTGTGCTAACTAGGGTAGAGTTTCCTTTTTTTAGCTAAAGGACCATGATTTCTAAGCTTCATAATTTTATAATTTTATATAATTTTAGTTCCTTGTTAGATATAACCAATCTTTTTTTTTTCTTTTTTTCCTTTTTTCCATGTTCCACAATTTCTTTGTTGCAGTGCTGGTAATGACACTTGTGAAAAATCGCTTATAAAAGATAAAATAAGATCCCTGTCAGTGCAGAATTTCCCGCAAGAGTGAATGCTGAAGTTCTGACCCGTGTCTCATAGCTCAGCATGGGTATCCTTAAAAGGTAGCTTAGTCATACATTCTCCTCAGGGGACGAGTACGTGAAGTGCCGATACTGTGCTCTCAGGCACATTCAGGTTCAGAAATTCAAAGCTGACAAGTACCAATTTAAGATGACAAACTTCTTTAAAGGAAACCTTAGTGTTCTGGAGGAGTTTGCAGGACATGCTTGCTTTAGCATGCTTGAACAACTCTTTGCTGCGTCACACCTGCTTCTCACACCAACGTCCAGCTTTGCAACAAATGGCAAAAATCTGACATCCTGAACTCTCTTATTGAGCAATAAATTCCATCCTGTTTCATGAAGTATGAACAGAGCTGTCCTGCTGATCATGGTTTTCTTTGCTTGAAATTGAGGGTGTTTTTCTGTTTATTGTACAATACTTCAAAGCAGTGTTATTTTAGTGACCAAACAATCTAACTACTTTATCCTTTACCAGCCTGAAGTGCTCCAAACTATTTAATATTAACCGAACCATTTTACCAAAAGTGCTATCTCAAAACAAATTCAAATACAACTTTACCCAGGAAAGCCATGGAAACCCATTTATTTTTCTGTTCTTCAGCTGGAAACAAATGTTCTGTTCTCATACCATGTGAAACTGGAATAGATTCAGGTCAGGCAATGCGTGTTCATTCCTTGAGACTCCTTGACGGTTTTAACTCCAGTCACTTCCCTCTCCAGCCCACTCCTTTCACTTCTAACTATGAGAATGGGAATTCCTTCATCTTTTGGGAATTGCGCTTGCATTTCTCTGAGCCTTGATGGATAAAAATCTGTTAAAACTTTATCTAAGTGGAACACATTTAGTATGTGAATTGTATTCTTGGGTGTTGCAACATAAAAACATTAGCATTCACTAAAAATGGCTTTTGGTGGGAATTTTTTTATTCTGGGTTATTGTGGGCACTTTTATACTTCTTTCTGTATTACTAAATTTGTTATGGGAAATACTAATCCATGTGAGTCATGGTAGATCGGCAATCCTTCCTTGGCTATGATCTAAAATGTCACCGATAAAGCCTAGAACCTTTTCCTTAGAAAAACGCAGCTATCCACTAGTCTACAGCAGATGCTAATTGGTCATGTGCAAGCAGACACCTAATGCCTTCCTTTCTGACCTTCACCAGAAATCTGATTGGAAATCTGTTCAGTATGTTAGCAAATGTCTCTCTTCCTGGATCTCCAAGAAATACCCATAGGGTGTGTTTGTATAAACTATCAGGAGTGGAAAATACTACGTAAAAGCTCTTACCAGCCTTAACAGGGATGTGGCATTGCACCCGAAGGAGTCTAAAATCAATTATTCATTTCAAAATTGTCCTTCTCTCGCCTGTGTACAATTTGAGGGTTCAAGTGGCAGCGTAAGAGTTGAGAAGGCTGTATTGTGCTGAACAAAATGAGGGCTGTTCTCTAAAACCCTGTTCCCTGCTACACGGGGTCCATCTACACTAAAGAAAAAAAGAATAAGTAACAACAGATTAGTTGTGCAGGGAACCACAAAACACATTGCCTGTATTGAAGATTTAGACCTCTTCTCAACATTGAATTCATCTACTGCTGAAAAGGTCTTCCCTCCCCCACAGTTTTGTGTGAACCAACACCTTATTTTTTTTGTTTTTTTTTTTTCCCCTTTATAATGTCTGCTAGAGAGGTTTAATGTGCTGGAGGTGGTTGGATATTTTTCTCATTAAAATTTATGTTTTGAGTAGTTGCCAGGTCAGCAAACTGGCTAAATAAAAAGGAGGAGGATTTAGCAGAGTCTGAGCCAGCCATTTACGAATAAATCTCTTGGGGTCTCTAATCACTCGCGAATCTAGCCATCACTTTGATTTGAAGGGAGATTAGGGATTACGAATATTTTATAAATCTATTTTTAACTTCAGTGCCGTTATGTGAAAGTGAAGGATTCAGTGCTACTTTTTCACCCTTTCTTACCTCCAGCAGCAATCTGGAATGATTTAGTTGGATAGACTGAAAAACGTAAAGTGTTTTTACTCTGTCCAGACCCAGTGCATGAAAAAGCTGTCAGTGGTGTGGCCAGTAATGCGTTGGTATAGAAGTACAGAAATTCTGGTATCACAAAATGGGGCTGTGGAAAGAAAGGGTTTGCCTGGTAAACTTTTAATTCATGCAAATTGTGGATGGATATTTTCAACTTCTGTGGCTCTCTGTCTTAAAATGAGTCTGAATACTTGTGCCCTGATTCCCACTGAGGAGAGAGCGGTCTCCATTGGATACTGCAAGTCCTTGACACATCACTCCTGACTTGCTGTTGTATCTGGTGGGGAAACATCCCTTGCTGTTGTTTCCCATCAACCTCCTAGACAAAAGGCCTTCAAATGACAATAAAAGTTGCCAGAGCGAGTCCGCATGGGAAGAGTTAGGTGTTTGGATAGAAGGTGATGGACCTGCCGCCTTCTACTGTAGGTGCGTTTTGCGTTTTCCAAACTTCTGGGTAGCCTGTTCCTGGCAGTCAGTAACTTGGCAGGAGCTCTGTGAAGTTTTGTCACAGAAAAGCCCTGTGGATGCACAAGCAGCATCCTTTAGTTCCCCGGTGCATTGCACCTTTTCCTCCATTCCCCTCTTTGTCGTCTGCACCAGTTGCTCAAACCGTTTTGTTCTGCCGGGTAAACTTTACTCAGTCACAAAGAAAAGTTGGAGGTGGGAAGGAGGGCTCTCATTTCTCTGAAACCTTCATAATTTGGTGCTTTTTAAACATTAGAAATAAAATCCTGAAATGGTACGCAAATGTTAATAAAACTTAGCTGGGCTAAAGACGTTGAGGTTTGCCTACAAATCCCATCTGGATATCAGTCAGCGCAATGTTTGTTCTTCGTATTATTCTTTCAACCTGCTGTAAACAATTTCAATGGCTTCTGGATTTCCCCTTGATATACAAATAAATTTTCAGCGCTGATCCTCCCTTTGATTCACTGTATCAGTTCTGATGCCAAACCAAAACAAACCTCCCTTCTGTGTAATAGCTTTAACTGCATCTCCGCTCCCGTGGGACTAGTCCTGACAGGGCAGGAAACGCAGCCCCAGCCCTCTCTGCCACCAGCCTTCAGGAGGGGTTGCTGTCAGGTCAGAAGAGGGCAGAACTTGACGGTGGAGACCTGAGCCTTGAAACCTGCCTCCAGCGCATCGGCTCTGGCACCCCAGGCAAGGAGAAAAAGCAGGGCGGGGGATGAATTGCAGCCTGCCCCTTCACACTGCTTTGTGTAAAGCCTTTGAACCCTTGCCCTAAGGGGAGCCGGGGTGCCCCTGCAAGGCAGGGGGCTTCCAACAATGCACCCCTTGTGCTGCCTGGCTTCTCCTGACGCTGCCACATCTCGGATTATCCCGTAAACTCCCTGGTGAGAAGGAACCCCCTTCTGGTGTAGGAATGATTTCCTACTCCTGGTGATGGATGAAGCTGAAATAAAGCAGTTCAATTTTTAGAAAACCGTCGACCCTGAAAGGATTGAGCTGTTATTTTAATTACTGTAATGAGCAAACACTACTTGGAAATCATTAAAAGAACATATACACAGCTCTGTCTGATGTGTATTGATGGAACTTTTCTTGAACCAGAGGGATGCAGGTTAATTTTTTTCTGCTAAATTGACAGCAGCGTGGGCAAGACATTTTGCTGTTGCTTTGTACCGCGCTTCCGTCACCAGGAAATTTGTAGTCAAATACAGGCTATTAGTGTGAGTGTGGGTGAATGTTGTGAGTGAACATTCATAATGGTCTCTTCATAGGGGTTTGAAATTAGAGTTGGCAGAATTAATTTTCAGCTATGCCATTTTTCCTTGGGAACGCTGACCTGTTGGAACTGCTGCAGGACCACGTTGAGTTCAATCTGAAGGTTTTGGGAGATTTATTTTTTTTTTATTGAAAGGCTTTTCAGGTCCACAAAGGGAATGGAAAAGAAAATTGTAGCACACAATCACTGGTGATTTAAAACTTCAGCATATAACGTAAAATGTGCATGTTCATGCATTTCCTGCTATGCTGGATTTGAAGCAGTGGCTTGAAATTTGCTTCCCAACTTCATGGTTCCCTGACCATAAGGGTAGATAATCAGCTGCTCTGCCCCAAGGATTGTATTTGGAGCAGTTCAGGGTTTTTTTGTATATGCAGTTCTGACTGCAGCAGAAAGATTGATTTTTGTAGCAGGGATGTGAGAGATTGGATTCAAATCGCTAGCTCAAATGAAACAGAAGAGGGGTAGCATGAACTGGAGCTGCTCATCAAGACGTGGTGTTGCCCAAGTGAGTGAGCATGCATGTGGGCATCCTGTCTGTGGGCACCAAAGCGCTGGGAAAGTATCTCAGAATAGTTCTCCTGAAGAAAAGAAAGAAATAACTGTAAAACTTCAGGTCTGTACAAGGGGCAGAAAAGTTTAACCAAGTTTCTCAATACAGAACTATTCTGTAAAGTTTTCATAGAAAGTTTAAGATCCTTTTGAAAGAGGCTGCTGAAAAAATGGGTAGCAAATTGCTAGCATAAGATAGAATACAGATGGAATATGCAGACTTCCATTCTTCCTTCAGAAAAGCACTTTTTATTGGTGTAACAACTTTGTAAAGTAACACTTGCAGCAAGCATTTTTTTTTTTTTGGGTTAAATCCCTACTCATATGGTTCTCCTTAGCATAGATGTTGTTCAGCTGATAGTAGCTGGTGCACTGTGCGTTGCCCAGATCCTCATGATGGGCAGGTTTCTAAAGCTCACTGCGCTTCACGTTGTGGTGACAGTAGGTGGCGGGTGATGAAGATGGCAGATGAGCTGATTCAGCAGCAGCGTTGTGTTATTTCTTTGTCTTTATATTGCACGCGTGCAGTCCTTCTACATGGTTTTCTCCAGGAGACAGCCAAAACTAGTGAGATAGCACTAATAGCATCGGAGAAATTGATGGGGAATGAGACCCTAACTAATTGTGGACCTGAAGGAAGAAACTGAAGAAAATTTAGTATATATTTTTGGGGGAAAGAAATTCTGATTATTCTTGTATTGCCCTATTGCCTTCACCAGTAAAGAAAGAGTTGTCATATTCTAACATTTTTACTATTCAGAGGTTGAACTCTGCTGTAAGGCTCAGTCAGATGACCCAACACTTGCTCTTTTTCCCTCCCTTCTTTCCATCAACGCTGTTTGCGTTTGGCCGTGGAGGTGGAATCAGGTTTCATAAGGGAAATGAAAATCTCATTTTCAGACAGATGTTGCATATCAAAAGCAGAAACATGTTAGAAGGCTTGATCTGATGAGCTATGCATATGGTTTAATTTTTCA
The DNA here is from genome assembly GCA_002844005.1 of Limosa lapponica baueri. Taxonomy (NCBI): domain Eukaryota; kingdom Metazoa; phylum Chordata; class Aves; order Charadriiformes; family Scolopacidae; genus Limosa; species Limosa lapponica. Next base: position 806,194 of record KZ505803.1, on the reverse strand, counting down.
GTAGAAAGTGTAATTAAGTTGCCTGGCGTTCCTGGATTAGCCCATAGTGCTTTGTGCTATAATCTTGCATGAAGATCTTAAGTGTGTGGTTTTGATATTTCTGGTATATGTAAGCTGCTAATAAAGTAGCTTTTCTGTTGTGAAGGATTGGTGTCTGGCTCAATTTATTGACTAATTAACCTTCGTTTTTTTGCTGATCGTTAGAGTGGTGTGCTATATGGTCGTAGATAAGCTCATCCTCTATTATTACTCTGGGAAGAATGCTTTTTAACTTTCATTTCTCTCAATATTGGTACTGACTCTAAAGCTTTTTTAGTGGTAGAAGAAAATAATTTTGAGTAGCGTAGATTTCTTTATTGTATGTTTCATGTGTTTACTAAGAAATTTGGATCATCCTGACTCATGGCTGTACTCTGCTGATTCATGGCTATACTACTTCCTAGAAGAGATCGCACAGAAGATACGTTTTACATACTCGTTTGCTTGCTTTTTGTTTCTTCAGAGGGAAATAATTCTGAGTGAGGGAGAGGGGGAGCAGGGAGGAGATGGCCCACATGATGTTTGCCAGGCAAGAAGTGAGTTAGTGAAATATAAAGGGCCATCCTAAACCTTCAGCTCTGCATGGAGATAGATGTGTGCAGGCTTCACAGATCAGCTGTCTAACGTGGCCTCAGGCCTTTCCCTGGAAACCCTGGCAGCGAGGCACGTAGGGTCTGCCCATGCAGCACCACGGAGGTGTAAGGTCCCAGCGTGTCCTGGCTTGCCTGCTTTACGCTAGCAGGGAAGCAACAGCAGCCCAGTGTGGGATGGCAACCAAGGTCTGCGTGCTGGCAGTCCCTGGAAGATGTCCTGTGCTGCTGGGGATGAAACCCGCCGCTGCTGTATCTGCCGTGCTGCTGTCGGGCGTGATGGCTCAAGGAAGCGGATGCGCGTGATAGCGTACGTGACACTTCATTCTGCTTAGATACACCACTCGTCTTCTCTGCAGTGGAAAATGAAAAATAGCCACCTTTTTATCATATTGGAGGCGTTTGTCACTTTGTGGTGGCTGGCTGTTGCAAGGCTCGTTTAATGGGAATCAGATGGGAAGCGTGCAGAGCGGTTTTCTGACTCCTGTCCAAGGGAAGGCTTGGGTCAGCTGGCACACAGCTTTCTGAGGGCTGGCTCAGCTGAGCCAGCTTTCCTAGAGCTGGCAACTGAGCTGCCCGGTCAGCCACAGAGCAATGCTAGGGTATGGTGAAGAGGAACCTCTAGGTAAGACGTTAAGAAACTTTTAGAGGTATTTGGGCTCCCAGCCTCTCGGACAATTCAGACTGAAGCGTGGCGGGGGAAGCCTGCTGCATGTTGTGCTCAAAGAAAGCAGAGCGATTGCAGGGAGGAAAGGTGAGGACCCTGGAATCGCCCACTTTGACACCCCTCGGTCAGAGAGCCCCCAGCAGATAAAATGACACAGATTGTAAACCAGATTGTATCTGGCTCGGCTTAGCTGGTCACAGTCTTTCCAGTGATTTAACTAAACATGTTTTAGACTGATTTAGTTAAGCAGGTGTTGAAACTGTGTGTAGGTAAGCTTGTTAGCTGTGGTGCCCTGTGTCCAGTCAGAGTAAGCCATGCCTGTGGCTGCTTTCTATGAACCCAGCACGTGCTGTTGGCCAAGTTTACTGGTGGTAAAGACCATCACTTTCAATGGCAGGGTTTTGGCAAGATAGACACTTGGTCCCCTCAAGATAACCCAGCGTGGTAGAAGGAGGCAGCAGACTGAAGGGGTGAGAGAAGTCTTGGGATGCTTCCTTGGTGCAGGTGACCCTTCTCCAAGGGATCTTTTGGAGCATGGTAATGGCTGTGCCATGGTATGTCTGTGGAGGCTCAGTGTGTGGGAAGCCATGTATGATGTTGAATTTTGCTCCTCCTGGGTATGCAGCAGTGAAGTTTAGAAAGGAAGGAAGGGACTTTTTTGGGAAGTTACTGCTTTAAGGAAGGCAATTTATGTAGTTTCAAAGGTGGGGTTTCTTAACTGTGTTTTTGCCTTTCTGCTCCCTGTGTTCAGAAATCTCAACTGAAATAGAAATTTTCCTTAAAGGAACATTAAGCTGTTGGGAAAACTTCTTCAATACTTTGTGATAACTCTGCTGCAAAGACTGATCTTTTGATGGATTTTAGTTTTGAGTTGCTTTTAGCTTGGGATGTCCCAGTTTTTCTGGTTTCTAACCATCATCTGTCTCTCTTTCTATGTATCACACTAACCAATTCTAAGTGTCTGAAATTTTTCCATTGATGGCATCTTCACAGCCTTAAATCTGGGTGCTAACACAAACTGCCCAGTATTGATTTAGTTTCATTATTCAAGGAATACCTTTTTTTTTTTTTTAACCAAAAATAGTAATCATATTTCTTTTAATCCCAGAGGTAGATTTAAGATCACCTCTTCGTTTTAAAACTAAAGTTCTTTCATGGAAGTTTAAAGCACAGAATTTTTCTGGAGCATTTGCAGCTGCTAATGTTAGCTTGTGTACTTAGAAATCAGTATGTAATAATATATCTTGTGATAATCTAGCAGCTGGGGAAGTCCATGTGCATTCAAAGACAAATAGGCGGCCAGCCACTCTGATAATTACCACTTCACAGCCCTTTCTGTGAAAGGCTACAAAATGGAATTGGTGCAAAAATGGTTTTCAACCGGAGATGGCCCAAACCAATATGAGCGAGAAGGTTCCACTAGAAACATATATAGGATAAAATATTCAATAGCATTTCAGAAAGCATTAGCAAGGCATAGTACAACTCTTTAAATCATGAATTACCATTTACGTGGAGAAAACAAAATCCCCTAAGTGGTCTTCTAATAACACTTTGGAAATTAAACCACCTCATGTCTAGCCTGTAGCGTTTCTTTCCTGTCGAGCTGTTTCAGGCTAGAGCTGCCCCCACTAGCCTGGTTTCATTTGGCTCTCACCAAGCTGGCAGGCATCCTACGAGAGGGAAAAATTGGCTGGGCATTCTATTTCTTTACACCTTTTGGATTCAGCTATGATATTTTGAACTGCCAGAGAGGGGTTTAGATGGTACCCACCTTACTTAAGGTAATGAAACAAAATGTGTGTGAAGGAATGTGTTCAAGAGAACTGAGGCAGATGCGTATCTTGCTTAGATCTGAATTTTAGGTTTATCGTCTTTATTGCCTTTTAGAGCAGCAATGAAAATTAAATGAAGTGGCAGTGCTGAAGCAGTGTGCCATTACCCGCCATCTCTATTCACCCACCTTTTCAGCTTATCTCCTCTTTTCCTTTTTTTTTTTTCCCTTTTTTTTATTGTGCGACACTTTAGCACATGCTGGGAACATATGCCAAAATGCTTATTCTTAAAAGCTGCCTTCATTCATCTTGAGCTGTTATTGAGAGCTTTGTCTGCTTCGTAGATAAATTGCACAATGCTGAATCAATGTCCTCTTGTACTTGAAACCAGACGAACGATTCTGACAGAAACTCTGCTGCACTCATACAGAGTGAGTGAAGAGATGGCTTACCTCATGCAGAATACAGGTGTCGAAACACCTTCTGCTTTTCAAGTGAGGCAATGATATATACGTGGCTGCTGACCCTAAACTGCAAAAATTAGAAATGTTTGCTTGCTGCAAGTTACTTTGCATGCTTGATAGATATTCCAATGTCATGGATGACAATTTTTGGAGCATAAGCTGCTATGTGATTTTCAGATCGTATATTTTTTTGGCTCTACACTTGTTTTAAATCCTCTTTAATATAGTTTTAGCGGTAGCATAAATGTACTTAACACTGAATACTCTCCTTGACAGAAGACTGTAGCTTAATAAACCAGACCTATTGTGTAATTAAGGAGTTTCTTTGGAAATTGGCTTCATTTCAGTTTTAAATATGTCTAATTTGTTCCAGAAGTAAAGTGAACTTGTTTCTCAGAACATGCTCATGATTGCTGGTGGTCAGAGCTATAATAAATTGAATTCCTTCCTAATTTAAACACTTTGTAAATACGTATGCTAAGCTACAGTCTGCACCGGACATTGATGATACAAAGTGATAGTATCTTTCCTAAGAAAATTGTCTTTTTAAGCATGCAGAACAGCCACCCCTCCTTTCCATTGCTGGTACCCAAATGCTGGGAATTATTTGAGCAACAGGTTCTCCAGTAATTTGAGTGCAATACTGCAGTAGGTTTAAGTTGAGAGAGAAGAGGAGGAAAAAGATACAGAGACTCTGTTAGAGGTTGTAAACCACATGTATATTCAGCAAGTAGATGAGATAGGAGCTTTGAAACAATAAGCCGCTCTATAACGCACAGACGGTCTTTCAGGCTACCAAGCACAAGCTCTGAAGTCTCTTTACACATTGATAAAAATGTCTAACTGTGAATGAAATACGTTTATTCTGTCTCATGTAAAGCCCTGTAAGCTACTAAGAACTGACTGAGCTGCTGACTCAGTCATTGTTCCTGGTTTTTACAACTCCTCCCATTCAGTTAATTAAAAAACCTGTTCCTGAACAGGAAACAAAAGCACTTTTTATACGGAATTGATCTATGTACATTTTCAAGATTTCTGCTCCGTGAATGCACTTTTTCTTTAGCTTTGTTTATTGCAGCGCGAGTGCCTGCCAGAGGCAGGACTGTCGACATGACTGTCCTTCTCGGGTGGAATATTTCACGACACACCGTCCTACACTCGTGCCGGGGCCCGTTGAGCATGGGACGGGGTCAGAACCTGAAAGGCACAAAAGGCTGCTCAGCGAGCAAGAGAGTGATGAATGGCGCTAAAGTCAGGCCATGGAAATGGGGATACTCACGTGGGAGTAGCAGGGGGAAAAAGATCTGTCAGCAAAAGAGCAGAAAGCATAAAGGGTGGTGGGTTTGCGACTGAAGAAAGTGCCTTTGCAGTGTGGCAGAAACATTAAGAGCTTGAGTTTTGGTGAGTGTTGACTTCGAAGCTTTTGCAAAATAAATAAATAAAAGCTGTTAGTAGGGCGAAGTTAACGATTAAGCTCAGCAGTTGCTGCTGTTATTTTAGCAAAAGCTTCGACTTGCCAAGAAATAGAAGAATGTGTATGAAATTGTTTGGGAAAACCACTTCGGTTCTGTCAAGCTTATTTTTTGAGAGATGGCTACCAAATCCAAAAAGTTGTGTTAGGTGTAAATTCTCAAGTCACTCATGGCTAGAATCTCTGCAGTCTATGTTACGGCCAAAAAATATGCATCTGCACATCTTAACTTCTTCCTGTAACTGCAACTCTCTCCAATTTTTTAATCGACACAGTGAAGTAATACAATTCAGAGAAGGCCTGATACAGAGGTTGGGACCTGGTGGTTTCTAAACTGCAAAAAGATTCCTTTCTTCAGTGCAACCAAATTTTTGTCCCCTGAAATGCTTAACCGTCTTTCCAAATTCAGTTGTTCCTCTGAGAATGAAGCCTCTTTCATCTGTCAGTGTAAGATTTCTCTGTTGTCACTGGTGGATGGGGTTTCTTTTTTGAATGCAGACTGATTTTTTTTATCTTAACCTCAAATAAATATCATCCTTTACTTGCATTCACTGGTAATGAGGAGATAAATTAAACTGCTCCCTGTAAGTACAGTCTATGTTTAAAATACTTTAACTTTCCATCTGTGCCAAATTCCTCTTTACCTTTTTGAACAAATTTAGAAACCAAAAGTAGAATAACTCCATTCAACTACAGCTGCGCTGATCTCGGGTCCTGAAATATTGCTGCCCTTAGAAAATACTCCAGTTCCTTTCATTGACACTTGAGTTCACTCTTTAGCAACCAAAACGGGGAGAGTGAAAGGGAAGAAAGGTTTCTCCTCGTGTGGATTTCCCGTGAGGACATGTCCTCTGAAGTGGGGAAAGGATGGAGTTGAGTTTTTGTATTCATTTTGTACTTGGAGTCACGCAGATTATGAATTACAAGGGCACCATTCCTGGTGGGGGCATCAGACCAAATGGAACAAATTCGTGTTACTGTGTTTTCCTCACAGTAATGACCACAAATTTTGTTTTAATAAAAAATGGCATTTTCCTCTTTCCGCATTAAAGAAGAAATCTGATGTTCTCACACATCCATAATTTCTACTGAAATCAGTGTTAATGAGTTTGGGGAATCCATGGTGTAAAGGCAGAAATTTTTGATACAGCTGTGCTGTAAAATCCCAGCACGCTTGGTTTACCTCTAACATGGCCTGTTTGAACCTGCTTGGAACTAGTAATATTAATTTCAAATGTTAACTCGGAGTTTATTCTGTTACTCTCATCTCGGCTTTCTTCTGTACTTTAATTAAATGTTAATCTATTGTAGACACCCCTGTTCTTTTGATGAATGTCTTGGGATGAATGTATACTGATGATTTGGGAGGAGATCACCTAGTTAAGAACAGGTCCAAAGGCAGATTAAGCCTGTGCTGCCTCTTAATTTAAATGTATGTAATCTCTTTCTCTAGAATGGGAAAATCTGCTTGGGCAGAACAACGTAAGATGTTGTTAAGGGCCTTACACTTAAGTGCAAGGTTTGATCTTCAACTTGGTTGGCATATCTAAACTGTGCCTTCACTCCTTAGGGACAGATTTTTAGCCCTGAATCAATGTTAATGTGTAAAAGAAAGTAATGTATTTGCTTAGTAAGACAAGTGACTCAAAAGTCCAGGAAGAAATGTAAGCGTGTGCATCTTCACCTTTGGTTCTACATCATTTTCTTTTCCAGCTGTTCATATAGAGGACAGCAGGTTTTGGTAGAGGTTTCTGTTAAGTGAGGAATAAATGGTTTTACCTTCTTATCAAATCTTCCTGTCTTCCAGCAGATATTCTCATAAGGATCCTGGATGCCCCTCTAGTAGGTCGGAGCCATAAGCTTTTAGTGCCACCGTTTTCATAACTGAAGTCTAAGTGGGCCTCCACTCGGGTACCAAGGGAACAGTGCTAGTAGTCACAGAAGAAAAGCTTTTGTCATCAGGCAGCTGCTGTCATCAGGCTTATCTTCTCAACACTCTTTCATACAAGATCTGGGTTGGTTTAGTTGGGCTTTCTGCAACTTTTCTCTCTTTTTTTTGGATGCCTTTTTGTGCTGCAAGCTGGATAAGCTCTGTTACTCACCAAGGGAACACGCCATCTTACTGTTCCATAGGAAACTAGCAACAGCTTTTTCTTAATAGTAATTAAGAAAGGCAAACGGAGCAGTAGTCGTCAGACTCCTCTCTGTGGTCACTTAGGTGTGTGAACTAACACATTGCCTATGGAATGTTCTTGGTGTCTGTTGGCAGCCCATGGGAAAGGAATAGAATGATGTTAATTACAAGTTAGATCGATGATAACCCAGTGAGTAAGTTAAATCTAGTTAACTTACAGTCCAGACACTCAAACATGTGACCCCGTAGAATGGAACATTTCATTGTGGTAATCTCGTATTTATGATGATAATAACTTATGAAACAAAGGTTAGAGGTTTGGCTTGTTTTCCCTGTCTGTCTTTTTACATCATCTGTAACCTAAAATTCCCTCTCATGCAATATCTGTGAGTTAAATCTGCTTTAAGCTATCATCAGTCACCATTTAAACTGATTTTTCTTTGTTATGCTGCCAATAGAATCAAATATTATTTTTATTTTTTTTTGTTCTGCTACTTAAGAGTCATAAAAGTAAGATAAGAGAGACGAGAACACTGGGCCGTACCATCCCCTTTGCTTTGCCAGCATAGGATTAGAGGTTTTGATTAGCAAGCATTGCGTTGCTGTGTGGGAAAGGTGGTTGGATTCCCTGCCTCGGTCTCTCCAGCGGTGTGAGTGCGTACGCAGAGGCGATGTGTCAGCGTGCTGATGCTCTGCTTCGGCACGTCTCGCCAGGTTGTGATGCCTGACTCACTCGCTCTTGGTTGAATGGGTATTTGTACCACAGAGAGGGAATAAAGGCGTTTAAGGCTTCAAAATCTTCATAATACTTCCAAGAAGTAAAACTATTCATTCTGAAGGGCTCCTTCCCCAGGAAACGTTGCACAATCTCTGCTGACTGAATGTGCCTTTGTGTCTAGCTCTCTGCTTTGCAGTGCCATAAGTTTAGCTCCAGTAAACTTGATGAATTCTAATTGTATTATGTTTACTTAGATATGTCTCTAGTTCATGTTTCATCTGGTTTTTTAAGACATTCCCAAAATTTCCAGAAGATTGGGCACAGATAGGGGCACGGGAGGTCCTCTTCTTCACCCCTCTCCCTGCTTTCAAGAAAAAGTACTGACAGGCAGCTCTTAAAATACAAAGACAGTCTTTCAAAGTCTGTTTAATAGCTATTTCATGGTGATTATAAAATCATAGAATCATAGAATCATAGAATGGTTAGAGTTGGAAGGGACCTTAAAGATCATCTAGTTCCAACCCCCCTGCCATGGGCAGGGACACCTCCCACCAGACCAGGTTGCTCAAAGCACCATCCAGCCTGGCCTTAAACACTTCCAAGGATGGGGCATCCACAGCTTCTCTGGGCAACCTGTTCCAGTGCCTCACCACCCTCACAGTAAAGAATGTCTTCCTAATATCTAATCTAAATCTCCCCTCTTCCAATTTAAAACCATTACCCCTTGTCCTGTCACTACACTTCCTGACAAAGAGTCCCTTTCCGGCTCTCCTGTAGGCTCCCTTCAGATATTGGTAGGCTGCTATGACGTCTCCCCGGAGGATTCTTATAATATAAGAATCAATTGTAGTTTTTCTAGTTTGTGGCCGAGTCATTGTCCTTTGGAAGTTGTGTACCTAAGACTCTTGTTGTGTATTTTCCTGCTGTGTTCTCCACCCTTTTATAGTGTCCTGTATGCTTTCGGCAGACTACAATATGAAAATTGAAATAAACAAACTGAAAATATGAAAATAAACAAATAAATTCTTAAAACTCAGAAAAACGTCCTTCCTTCTCTGCCCTCCCAAACCATTTATTTTTTTTATAGCTCACAGAAGCTATTTACGTGCTCTTTCTTTGACTGAGGGGATGAGCTTACCATAGCATTGCATCCATGTTAGTTTGCTGCCAGGTTCCAGCCTGAGGTGAAATCAGTAGCTCCTTCACTGGGGAACGCCAAGATGATGGAGCAGGTGGTCAGCTTTCCTGTACCCTGCTTGGGCAAGTAGGGCTGTGAGCCTGTCCGCAATCATTCATTTGTGGACTACTGTCTGCTCTCGCTGGAGAAAACTCTCTACAACTACTTGAAAGGACATTGTAGAGAGGTTGGTGCTGGTCTCTTCTCACAGGTAGTTAGCGACAGAACAAGAGGGAATGGCTTCAAGCTGCAACAGGGTAGGTTTAGACTAGAAATTAGGAAACAATTCTTCACAGAAAGAGTGGTCAGACACTGGAATAGGCTGCCCAGGGAGGTGGTTGAGTCACTATCCCTGAATGTGTTTGAGAGTCATTTAGATGCGGTGCTGGGGGATATGGTGTAGGGGAGAACTTTCTAGAGTAGGGTTGATGGTTGGACTCGATGATCTCAAGGGTCTTTTCCAACATGAACGATTCTGTGCTTCTGAAACAGTGTTCTGTAATTCCGTTTATACTTGCAGTTTCTCTCTGTGATGAGTCTTTCTCCCTGCACTGTCCCCTCTGCAGTGGGGACCCAGCAGCTCTGCTGCTCCAGAGGACCTGAGCATGTGGCCCCTCTTCCATCCTCTGGAGAACTCTGAACTAGGTTTCAAGCCAGCTGGAAGATGACAAAAGTGAAGCAAGGCATTTATTTCCCACTCATTGTTACTTCTGCATGTGTGCCAAACCTTTTCACATTTACTTAGTGACATGTCCTCAAAAGAGCTGCAATATTGACTTTACACCTTGGTTCCAGTTAGTCATGCCACAGCTGTATCAAAGGTGTGATGGATTGTTTTTTGTTCTTCCTTTTTCAGGTCTAGACAGGTACAGCCGCTGCCATGACAACAATTCTTGCAACAACCAAATGCCACATGCAGGTTTTATGTGCAGACATATTGGCAAATGTCAATTTAAATAAAATAAAGATTTTTTTTTAAATTACATGTAGGCTGGAGTGTTACGATTCTGTCTTAATCTATTATTTTAGAGTCTGTAGTTTGCCTTGTCTAAGGACTAGGTAGGGATGAAATAGCTCTATGGTACGATCTAGGTGACAAGTGAGACCATAAACTGAGATTTCCTTCCATCATCCCCCACTGAGACAAATTTATTTCTGCATCAGGCCTTGAGGACATTTGTGTACAGTGTCAGCTGAGGACTACACAAGTCCGTCTTAGAACCGGGCATGCTGGAGTGTGCTTTCCAATTCATGCAATGGCATTCTTCCTGATACCTAGCAAGCCACCTCTCTGTGCCCTTTGTTATTATGTCTTATTTATGCTTTAGGCTTATGCTCTTCAACTTGCCCATTTATATCAAGGATCACCTTTTTGGGGAGAAAAACAATGGTTATTTCCTATCAGATGGATGCACAGGAATGCTGCAAAATACAGACAAAAATTATCTTTTTCCAAAATGATGATATTCTGGCAGGTAGAGAGCCTTTTCTTTTTGAGTCAGCTCTACTGTTCTTTGAAATACTGAAATGTAGTTCAGCAGTCAACAAATAATATGAAACATAAACCTCTGCAGTACTCTTGCTACCCTGCTGTGCCGTCTGCGCATTCTTGAGAAGCGCTGGGCTTTGCACCGTCTCACATAGAGAGATGTGAGACTTACTAAATAATCAAAGCTGCTGAAAGACAATACAACTCCTGCCTTCTTGGAGAAACATTTAACAGCTAACGCAATTGAGCAGATGTTTTGGTGACCTTCCGTGTTTCCTACCGATGACATGCAGCTACTTTTCTTTTTTTTTTTTTTAAGAGAATTTCTTTTTTCTTTTTGGTATATCAGCATATACGTGCTCTCGTCCTTTTATATCCATGAAAATGAGACTGCGTGTTCAGTCTGTGAATCCTTGCTATGGAAAAGGACTCCCTTGGTCTAGGCACAGTACAAAATGAGTCTTTCTGTCTTGGAAACACTCTGAACTCTTGGAAATGACTGGATTACTTGGAGGTGAGGGGTTCCAAGTCACTGTGAAAAGCAGGGAATCTTATATTACAGAAATAACTTGGATGAGGTGGATTAGAATTGTGAACCTAAGCGGTGGAAGCAGCAGAAGCAACCCAAAGGCTGGGACAGAAAGGGCTGGTTAATGACCCTGCTCGCAGATGTTGCAGGGCCAACTTCTGGCAAGAAGGAAGATGGACTGATCTTCCTGCTCCTACTGGGTTTTAATAAATGTCTCCATAAACTGGAGGATAAGCCCTGGTTTAGGTCTTTCCCTGCCTTTTTATCTTTCCGGACTCATTTCCAGCAGTAGTGGATTTACTGTCTTTGCTGTAAGTACCTTCACAGGGAAATAAGAATTCATAATCTGCAGAGATAATATATACTAGAATGAAACTGTTCCAATACTGTGCCTGCCAGAGGCCAGGCTGAAAGATAAAGAGATAAAAAGCTTGCAGTAGTCGTTCGTTACTCCCTTGCATTTGGCTGTGAAGGAGTAACCATAACTGCTCGGTGGACCGTGTAGGTGTTACAAGTCTTTGATCTTTCTGAACCTGCTCTGATTTACTAGAGAAACATTTCATTATTCTTTTCGTGCTAGTAAGAGAGGATTGGGGGTACTTCTATAACAGTATAGTTTTAGCTTTAGATTTTCTTTACTTTTTTTTTTTTGTTAAATTCCTAATTAACACGCAGTCAAATTGCCTTGTGATTTGTTTAAGCTTACTGTCAGTTTTGTAAAGTCTCTCGATGAAATCTTGCCTCTTGCGAAGTGTAATAAAATTCCACTTTAGCTTGCAGTCAAGCCAGACTTATGTCCATTTAACTTGTATTTCAGCCATGCTGTCTTTTTTATGGCAACTTGAGTAGAGGCCGGGGAGAAACATAATAAGAAATTGTCTCCTTCCTCCCCGTTAGTTACTTGACATCTGGCTCAAATGTGTATTGCAGGCCCCTCTTCAGCCCTTCCTTCTCTCCTCCCAATAAAAAAAGTCTGCCTTTTTCAATGAGGAAATAAATTTTGAAAAACTGTCTATAGAAAACGTTAAGTTATAAACCATCTTTTCCAAAGAAGAGGCATTTTAACATCCAGCCCTGACAGCTTCCATGCACAGCATACTTCTTGATTTCGTAACAGGGGGAGATTAATGCTGCCCTTCTATTATATGCTTTGGGATCTGTGTGTACTCCTCTGTAGTCAACCTCCTCGTGAACTGCTGCTTGTTAGCAGTGGAGGCACAGACGGCTTTGTGTTTGCGCGGCTCAGCCGAAGGAAAGGGGAGGATGGCACAGATAGCGACGTAGACGGTTCTGAGCATCTCTTTGTACCGAAGCAAAGCTCCAGCTGATTTTTCTTTCTTTTTTTTTTTTTTTTTTTTTAGAAGCATGTGTAAGTCTACAGTAGATAGCAGACCCTGCTCCCAGTTGCACAGAGCCTGAAGCATTTGTTCTGTGCTGAGGAATTTGGAACTTCTTCATGGGAGTTTGGGTTGCAATGGTTAACTGGCCCTATCTTGCCGCCAGACTATCTGTTGTTGAATACATGACAGTCATAGTAATATAATACTATTATGCTTCCAAATAGAGTAACTAGAACCTAGAATTAAGGACCACCATCTCGTTCAAAGTGCTGGATGAATATTGTTCATATACTGTATTATTATTCAGTATTTTTTTTCTATCCTTTTTCGTGTGAATCCATGCCTTGTTACTGTGCCCAGCTCAATTCCTGCTCTGAAATGAGAGTTCTCAGTTTCTTTCTGAACGAGCAAAATTTTATCACTGCAGTATCTCAGTGTTTCAAAAAACCATGCATCTTCCATGCGGTATTGTGTTCAACTCCGTTCTGTACGTAAGGGGGGAGTGTTAAATCGGAAGTAACCTCATTGGATTTTGAATTTGGATTTGGATTTGTCTGAAATTGCTGTGGTTTTGGATTTTTCTTCAGGGAACAAACCAGACCCTTGAATCCCAAATTAATTAATTAGGGTTGCATCCAGGTAGCTCTGTCAGTACTCGAAGAGGACAGCAATGCTCCCTGAGGAGCAATTCAGAAGTAAGCAGGAGAGAGCAACAGCTTCAGATCAGCCCGTGGAGAATGAACACTGCGTGATAACTTCTGTAAAATTTAAGAACATCTTGCCCTTATTGACTCTCTATGAAATACGGTCATTGGTTCTGTGCTCTAGAGTAGTAGTTTTTCTGTGCTATCAGGTGCTCCCTGGTGCAACTTATAGTCCCTGCTGCTGCCTGGTGTCCTGGCATGTCCTGACTCCATGTAGGAGGAGGTCTGACTTCACTCAGTTCCCCCACACACCTGAATGTCCTTTGCAGGGAAGCGGGGTGCCTGCAGGGGGAAGGACCTGTGGAGCTGGGGAATGCATCTTCCTCTTGGTGGCTGACAGGGAAATCCTGATACCCAGACTTAAATGATCTATTTGGTGGACTAGGGATTAAAAAGCACAGTGCTTCTCTCTTCATCTCTCCCTATCTGCAACTCAGGCTTCAGTCAGAACATGCTTTCCAGCTTTGGCTAACTGAGCACCTCCTTGCTTATTGTCCAGAGGTGCCGGCTGCCTGGCCCCTCTATTGGTTTGCACCAAAAGGGGCTCGGAACAGACAGATTGAGGAGTTCAGCTTCTGGACGCTGGCACATTTCTATTGAGTGCATGAAGTGTTTTTCCAAATGTTGAAGAAGATGTTGCCAGAATTTTTCAAGATAGAGCGTATGTCTACAATCAAAGTTTTAGATACCTTCAGTAAGCGATTAAACAATTGCTTACTGAAGATGACCTCTGGAGCTGCTAAGCCCAAAGATACCTCTTCCCTGCTCTGGCCATCCTTGAGCCATAAGTTCCTCCTAGAGGAGTGGAGGAAACTCTGAGGGGTATTGGTAGTTGTGCTTAAAGTCCTCCTTACACAGCTGTTGGTGACTCTTGTCTAAGGCAGAATCTTGCACAAGACAGACATCTGGTCTGACTTGGAGAGGCCATTCCTGTAGTCAACTACATTGCTGTAGTATACCACAGGAATGACTTCTCCAGGTCAGACCAAAGGTCCTGCTGTTTCTACCCTAGTGTTGGTCCTTGAAGCACTTGAATTGCCTTGGCTGAACTTCAAATAATAGTGTGTACTGAAACAGACACAGAGTGAGGAAAAGCTCCAAGGGAACTGATTTTTGAAGTGTGGTGGAGTTTATTAAACAGTTGCAAAACATGGTCTCATGGTGGGAAGTACCAGCATCTTTAGTTACCCTGATAATAACACTTAAAAGTTACTGTGGTCAATTTAGAAAGACAACACATATGGAAAGCAATAAAGGGAAGTCTTCTGTCTTGTAAGTTGATATTTAGGCTTACAACCACTCAAGCATACTGACTAAAAGAGTGTGCCTCCGTCAGCAGGATGCTGGGGTTGGGTGGAGAACCTGAGCCTTTTGGTCTCGTACCTCTCTTGGTGTGCATGTGCATGTACATGTGTGTGCAAGCACCTGGCAGGATGGTGGGACAGGTCATTCTCATGGGGTGGCAGGGCTTGCTGAGCTTGCATTCGTTTCCTCCTCTGCTGTGAGTGGCCTGAAATTAGCTAGTGTGGGTGAATTTTCCAAACATGACACAAAAGTCTCAAGTCTGATGGGATGTAGAGGGGCAGCAGGGTGTTCTGCGCAAAAATGCTGAAGGAGTGAGAAAATATTTCTGTAGGAGGCTGACATCCTGATGTATTGGATGAATTTTAATGAAGCTGAGCATTGTTTGGAAACAGTAATCCAGTGGCTCCATGCATTGCTAATTTTAAAATACGATTTACAGGAGATGCGCTAACCATTGATTTTATGCAGCCTTTTACTCATTTTCTTGAGTTTCTTACATCGAGTCTTGCTGTGCTATTCTCTTGCTGAGGTCAGCATTTACCTTAGTAGTAGTTAATGTTTCTAAATTTGGGAAGATCGCTCCACTGATTTTAAGTTTAAGTCATATAAACAGCAAATGTGTCTGTCTAAGCTTTCAATGTCTCTGTATTTATAAAAGAAAGCCTTTAAACTTTGTGTTTGTAGTGCGCAGAGGTGATTGATGTGCCTGGCAGTCCCTGGCAGGTTTGCCCCGGAATTAGTTCTTGTCTTTTACAAGACTTAGAAAATAGCCAAGGTTTTCGTGCTGGGGGGAGGTAAAGTCAGCAAGAAAAACTTCTTTCTGATGCTCTTCTAGAGGCCACCACCTTCAAAAGGATTTTAAATATGTATGGTTTAGTTTCTTATGTTAGCTAAAGTTCTCAAAGAGCTTAGTTTATGATTAAGGAAAGTTAGGTGCCATTCCGCTCCAAGGGAAGCCTGGGGGTAAAAGGGGTTTAGCCCAGCATTTTTTAATAGCTGTTTGATGATGCTAAAAACAGAAACAAACCCCTTATGTTTATTGTTTTGGAGTTTTATAGTAATGGCTGTGTTTTCTTTCTGTAAAGCTTTTAATATTAAGGGCCAACAAATGCTATCTGTACGGATACTGTTAGTCCAAATTAAGTACACAAACACAAATGCCTCCAGAGTTACTTACTATTTCTAGAGTGCATGTGGTAAAAGGATCTTTTTTAATTTTACATCAGCTCCCACACGTTCTTTTCCTTCTGACCTGGTGAAACTGGTGTCCCTCACAGCAGGTTCAGGAGACTCACTGCAATCTCTTCATCTTCTTGTTTGGCTGCTAATAACCGGAAAAATTGACCGAGCAAAATGGTGAAGAAGTTGAGCCAGCAGTTGCCACAGTGACAGTTGTCCAATATAAATATCTTACAACTCTTCTGTTTATCATCTGTTTTCAGGGCAGTTTAAGCTGCTGGAACAAGACCGAGATATTAAGGAGCCAGTGCAGTATTTTAACAGCGTGGAGGAGGTGGCTAAAGCATTTCCTGAACGAGTTTACGTCATGGAGGAAATAACATTCAACGTTAAGGTAGTCCCTGAATAAATATTTATCCCTGTCTAAATGATTAACTGTTACAACCTTTATATACATGGCAAGTGAGCAACGGCGCTGTGTGGGAAGTGTGATTTTTTGAGACAAGCGAGCCTTTAGTGTTCTGCATGCAGTGATGGTGCTCTTCGGGATCGTTTTTGCAGTCTTAAATCAATGTGTCCTCTAAGGGCTTTTCTGTCCTATGGCACTTTGGGGAGCAGTCCTGATGATCCATCCAATAATTCATCTAATTAGGATGCTCCTGCCAGATTTTAAACAAATGTTGTTTGTTGTCCCCTCTCCCCTCCCCCTCCAGCACTCTGAATTTTATTCTCTGCTGAGCAGCAGCTGCTCAAATCCCTGTCCAGAAAGACTTACTCTCAGAGAGCACACAGGGTGAAATGATGGGGTTGCTTGTCTCAAAATTACTGCAGCTAAATAGCATTGTGAGTAAAACAAAAAAAAAAAAACCCAAACCACAAAGGACACACTTGTTCTGTGTGTGTGTGCGTGTTTGTGTGCATGTGAACGTCTCTTGGGCTCATCAAAGGGTCAGCAATCCCATGAGTGTTAAGAGGGTTTACTGTCACCAGACACACTGTGGCGTGACACAGTGAGATAGAACTTGTTCTTCCTTGTCCTGCCTATATGTCCTAGCTATGTGTGTGACACTACACAAGGTAGGTCAGCTCTGCCAACAGAGCAGAGTGGTCTTCAGGTTCGTCTGGTTTCCAACCACCTAAGACTGGTTCAAGAGCATCCTAGAGTTTGGCATGCAATGGCACAGATCCATCGTGTGCCCTACAGGGGAAACTGGTTGATCCTGCTGCTGCAAAACCAATACAGAGTTTCCTGGTCCCGTGTGTAGTGACGTTGGGTTTTTGTAAGAACCTTTTAATGGCTTTTTCTCTTTCTGGCACTGCTAGAGTTGGGGGACACCAGCTAGTCTGTAGTTTTTATAGGTGTGAAACAAGATTGCTGAAGACTGCTATAACTGCCAGAGCTCATCAGTTAATTCATTTAGTGACACAGACTCATGCCTTTCAAGACAGTAGGTTAGTTTCAATTCTGCTCTCCGTTAACCTGAATCCGTAAAACAGAGCCTTTCATGAATGAAGGCTATGTGAGAAAGTTGGAACACTTTTGTATATTCCAGATGTAGTTGCACAAATCAAGGTAACAAGAAAATTCCATTTCTGCCCAGGAATATCAGTCTCACCTTGGGACTGCTAGCCTTATCCAGTGCTGTGCTGTTATTTTTCACTTGATCAATGACCAAATCAAGACAGTGGCAGAGTAAAATGTGCAGCTTTGATTTTATAGGGAGAAAAATATTCGTGTGCAGGCTTGTTTAAATGTGAAATGTTGTGTCTTGGGTTTAATATGAGTTTTCTTAAAACTCTTTGTCATATTTAGCAAACTGAGAATTAAGGATAGCTTACTGTTAGATATAAAATCAATTTTTTAAAGGTATTATAGTGATACTCCTTAATGTAAATAACAGAAATAATAATCCAGGTTTAACCTAGTTACACACTTATCTTGGCAGTACTTCTCTTGGCAGTTTTTCCAGTTTCATAGAAGTCTATTCCAAGGTTATCATTTTCCAAAAAAATAAATGAACTTAACAGGATTTATTGAAGTGTTTAATAACCCTTTGCATGCAAGAGAATTATGTAGGCTAAAATTTTAATATAGGGGAGATCCTGTCAAACTGATTAGAGCAAAGGGAGGAATACCAAGTGTTGTTGATTTCTGATGCTTTGTGCCTGTTTCAATTCAGAAGAGAGTATCAGAAGGTAGCTAATCTGATATAAAAAGAAAAGAAAAAAAAGGCCTATATATCTGATGTAGCATTTAAGATGAAGAGGAACACTCAAGTCTGGGAATTCTTTCTTATTCCAAACACTCAGAGTCTTTCATGGATAATTTTTGAAGAAAGAAGCTGTAGAGTTGCACCAGACGGTCACAGCATGGCTTTGTCTGCGCTTGTTGAGGTCTGCCTGTGTGTGCCAATATGCCACGGTTATGGTTCAACTTGG
The DNA here is from genome assembly GCA_002844005.1 of Limosa lapponica baueri. Lineage (NCBI taxonomy): Eukaryota > Metazoa > Chordata > Aves > Charadriiformes > Scolopacidae > Limosa > Limosa lapponica. Next base: position 788,174 of record KZ505803.1, on the reverse strand, counting down.
TACAAACCTTGCTCCTCCGTGTAAATCATTTTGCTGCTCCGGCCGGATTTTAGAGCTAGTACTGCTGTTCACAGAGTCACAGAAT
>KZ505803.1:777062-787423 GCA_002844005.1 Limosa lapponica baueri | reverse complement strand
GTTGGCCTTCTTGGCCACCTGGGCACACTGCTGGCTTGTGTTAAGCCAGCTGTCCACCAACACCCCCGGGTCCTTTTCTGCTGGGCAGCTTTCCAGTTCAGAGAACTGCCTTCTGGCTGTGATGAGCCATGGGGTCTTCTCCAGGGAGTGAAGTTACTTTATTTTTACTGCATGTACTGATTGTTAAAAATGAGCCACCTTATCCTGGGAGAGGCAGGGGAGATGGACTTCCAATCCTTCCTTGCTTTCTTTTCCTTCTCCGTGTTTTGCAGCTAGGCAGGCTTTCTGGGCTGAGGCAGGGGATTGGGACCTGCTGGATATTTGAAGGAGGTCTGTGACACGTGCCATCAAGCAGAGCTGGGAGTGGAAGGTGGGGTCACTATTCACAGAGTAGCATATAAAAATTTTAGATTAAATGAAACTTTTGTAATGGCTAAAACTACTTCTGATAATTTCTTTGGACGTACGTATGTATCACTGTACTTGTGTGCCCAGTCAGTTGCCTTGGGTACCTCAGGTGGCCAGCAGCATCTACAGGCACAATTTAGACTGTTCTGGGGATAAACTAATTTCACTCAGTCAATAGGTATTTAATCTATTCCTGATTGAAAATTAGAGGCGTTCTGTCTTTTCTTCACTGACCAGATAGGTGATAACCTTTTTCTGTATTAATATTCAGCACACAATTGCAGAGAATTTTGCTTTGGTAACAGTATTACACTACAAAGATGAGGATTTTTTTATTCTCTATGCTAGGAAGAAAAACGTTAAGAAAATATTAAGGTACCCCAGGGCCCTAGCTTTTGCTTAACCAACAGCAATAGATTTCTGCAGTCGGATGCTCTGGTCCCATACAGATGGTGGTCTGTACAAATACCTAGGAAGCTATTTGCATCAAGACATAGAAACAAAACCAGGAACAAAACCCCCACAGCATACTAAGGGCAATTCCCAAAAAGTTATCTTAAAAAGCAGCAATATTGTCTGATAGATTGAACATTGGACAAGCCATGAATTCCTGCACTGTAAAAACTAGTCCCCTTAGCATTGCAGGACCCTTCAAATCTTCTGGGATATAATTTTTGTCCTGAAGATATCACTTGGTCTCCCTGGAGAGGCTGTGAAACTGTTTGCAGAGCCTTTCCAAGATGGAGAGGTGGGTTAGTTAACTAGCCTTATAAGGATTCTTATCTTTCCTATCAAAGACATTGTTTGGCTGGTGTGAGTTTTTGATACCAGCTTTGTTGTTTTTTTTTTTTAACGTAATCCTCTTTTCACCGTGGTTTAACTCTGTTGGCTCATACAGTGTGCATTTTGGCAGAAATAAATCTATAGTGAAAACTTTGCGGTTTTTTTTCATTTTGACAAATGTTAATGCAGTACAGTGAAGCAAAACTGATCCCCTGATTTGGTTGCAGTTCTATAGGCTCTGATAAACTTGCCCCGAGATTCCAAAGTGCACATACACAGAAGGTTGTAACCTACACTGGCATTTTTAAATGCTGCAATAGTGACTTTCTGGAAATCAAACGTCGGCAATTTATAGTACTTCACCTTGAGAATTAGTGGTTTAGTCCCCACGTTGCCTTGTGCCTTGATGCCAGACTTATGAGGCTGCAAGCCTCAGCTCTCAGAAGGTTTTTCTTGTTTTCTTCCCTGTCTGTCCCCAGTACACACAGGCTGCGGCACCTCGGTGTCTTGCATCGGCAGCGCAGTGCTGTGGCTGCCTCTCTCCTCCAGCCTCTGGTGCACAGCTTGAGTGAGAGAGAACCTTAGACCTGCTGCTTCATGCCTACATCCATATACCTGCCCGGAGGGAATCTACTCTGAAAGGATCCCAGATAGCGAGCATCATTGCTGTGCAGTGGCCTCATGAGCCTTCCTGACATGAGCTCTTCCGCATGAAGAGATGCTTCGTGTTAAATATCTGTGGCATTACCTGTCACATTTTGGGTCATTTTTGGAATGCTTTGGCTTATTTGAGACGTCATTAAACAGCACTGAAGTCAGCTTTTAATGTAGCAGTCAGGGCAAAGTCCCTCTCAGCTGAGAGGGAAATGCACGTATAATAACATGAAGGGATTTACCTGCAGATACTTGGGAGATAGATGTGTATAAAAGAAAATGGGATGCTGTCTCACTGAATTCAGTCAACTTCCTTGAAAAAGTTTGCTTATTTTTTCTGGTAATAGCTCTCCTGAAGACTCTCTGTTTTATATTTTAAAAATCTTTATCCATTTTTGTGACCTTTAAAAAAAAATAAATTACAATATATAGTATATAATATATATATGTAGTGCTATGATTGGTCCCTTGGCTTTAATAGTAAAAAACGTATGCAGTAACTATGAATCACAGACCTCACAGTTAAAAAGAGTTCTACCAAAAAAAATATCCTAACTGTGTATTGTTAAAGTGAATGCAATGCTTGTGTTACTCTAATAAAATCTAGCAGGTATAACAAACAATATAAAGCCACAAATCATTTTTATAAGGAGTTCACATGTTGTCCAAGTGATTAAAGACTTCTACATCAAGCTATAACAAATTGGAACAATTGGAGTCCAAGATGGGATATTGACTCAGGTGATACATCAAAATCTATTTGTCTGAGTTAACCTTTCCTTAAGCAAAAGAAACAATATACTTGAGCTTTCCCAAAAGAACAAGTTTCCTAAATAATCATTCATCACTTTCCTGATGCCTGTCTTCTGCAGTAGGTATAATTGGCTTCTGAATGTTTACTGAGTTGCAGGAGCCTTAAAATTTAACACATTATAGTGACTTAACCCACTGCTGTTTTGGGACGTGTCTGTAAGCCAGTAACCTTTCTGGTCAGCATCCTGGCATCAGCAGTGAACAGTAAGCATGGATCAACATCTGGCAGTAGGGAGGTGAAGGGCAAGTACAGCATGGAGTAACTTCTGGTTCTGTGGGTCCTCTGTGTTAGGAGTTGTTCAGTTTCAACATCTACTAGTGATTTCTAGATGGTTTTGGAATATTGTGTGGCAAGCACTGCCTCTTCCACAGCGCTGGGAGCACTGATTGTTCTCACCTGTTACCAGAAAGTGAAAACTGGCTGGGAAGGGCAAAAGAGGAGCAAGGGGGAAGTAAAACTGCAGGAGTCATTGTCTAATGCATAAAGCATCGTTGTTATAATGTATAAAGCAGAGAGAGCAACCATGACGATAAACATCTTTGGGGAAGGAGTTATTTCAGGATGCTCCCAAGGCTAATCGTTCAAAAACTGGAGGAGACTTTGTGTGTATCAGGTAGGGACAGCAGCTGGAGGTTACTGTGCAGCAGGTTACTGCTGCACATTGTTGCACTGGAATTGTCCAGTAAAGAATTCCTGAATTGTCCAGTAAAGAATTCCTCCTGTGAGGAGGGCGCACACACACACAAAAAATTAAAACATGAGAGTGCAGTCCTATTGTGGAGAGTTTGAGGAAAATGTAGTATCCTACCTTGCTTCCCCCCATTCCTTCAGCTAGTCTCAGCTTCCTACCAGTTGCAAAGTCTTCACACCTGAAGGTTCAAAACCAAACCTGGGAGAAGTCCCAAAGGAGGCAAGAGCCTTCTCAAGTGTAGGCAAAGCAGGAGGAGGGAAGTGAGCTGAAAGTGTGGGGCAGAGTGGAGCTGGACTGGGATTGGAGTCAGCCCTCCCGGGTATGTTACACAGCTGAGTGAAGGCTTCTCAGGTGCTTTCTGCCTTCTGTAGCGCTACCTGTTTTCCAAAATTATGAGGACATACCAACAGTTTGTCACAAAAATAAATGATTATTTCTGCGTCAGTCTGTGTTCTGGACTATCTTAACTCTGCCGCTCCGAGATAGTGTGCTGGTCTCTTCTCTCCGTTGTAAACCAGTGATATGCCGTGTCACCTGTGTGGGCTGGGATGTGCCACTAGCAGGTCTGAGCATCTAAAATAGTGTAGGGATGTGCTACACCCCACCAGTGACTGCAGGAAGCAGAGGGTGCATGGGGCAAGCTCTCAGCAGGGGGACGTGAAGGAACATAGGAGTGACTGAAGGTGCAAATCCTGTTGGGTCACTGCTGGAAGCTTAGAGGGCAGAGAGAGCCGAGTCCGGTGTGGTGTTACCCATTCTGCCTTTTAGGAGTAATTTATGATATGCACTTTCCTCCAGATCATGCTGTCTTTAAGGGTGTTATTTGGCATGAATCAAATCTGTCTGGAGGAGCTGCTGTGCTTGACTGATTCCTGGGCTGATGGGAGCCCTGTGAAGGTCACCAAAGGCAAGCGCAAAGCCCAGCACCTGGGATGCAATAAGCCCTACAACACCCTGACAGGCTAGAAAGTGGCTCTGGGGTAAAAGTCTGAGAGGTACCTGCTGGATGGCAGCAGTGTTCTGGCAAAGGCAGTCAACAGCATATTGGGCTGCAAGAGTGTAGCCAGTAGGTTGAGGTTCTCCATCATTCTTAGAGAACTCTTCATCACTCTTGCATAAGCAAGAGTGTAGCCAGTAGGTTGATTCTCCATCATTCAGCACTCATGATGCTTCAGCTGGAGTATTCCTGCCAGTTTTGGAAACGGCTTTTTTCCAGTAGCAGACTAATACGTGGAAGATGTTGACATGTGGGAGTGAGTCCAGTATATCAAGATGGTCAGGGGTAGCAGACTACCTATTAAGAGAGGCAGGGAGAACTGGGTTTATTCAGCGTTGAGAGGGCTGAGGGAAGATCTCTCTGCTGTGCATACCTACCTAATGGGAAGGTATAAAGAAGACCAACAGATTCATCTGAGGTGCCCAGTGGGAGGACAAGAGGCAACAGGCACAAGCTGGAACAGGAGAATTCTGCTAGAAATCATAAGAAAAAAAAAAGAATTTTAACACGGGGGTGGTTGAACAAAGAAAGAGGTTGCCCAGAGAAAATGTGGATTCTCCATCTTTGGAAAAACTAAAAATTTAATTGGACGTGGACCTAAGCAGCCTGCCATAACTACGTCTGCTTTGAAGAGCAGGTTGGACTAGATGACTCTGGGGTACTGCCCAACCTGGAGTATTCCACAAGTCTCCCCTGATGTCCTGTGCTAAAGTCCATGGCCCTTTGTTGATGTTTTTGTAAATTTTGTGGCCATTGGTAAAGTGAAATGTTTGAGTGAACAAGATGGAGCCAGTTTGATTTTCATAGGTCATGGCTACAAGAACAAAGTAAAGATCATTTAGTTATGTAATCTGGGAAACAAACACATAGAGATATCTGTGCATGAGTTTCTAGATGATTTTAGAGTGATAGCTATGTATGGTATGATATCAATACATATATGATATATGTGGTATGTATTTGTTACTAATGTCCTGGAACATGTATTTACCTACCATGTGTGTGCTTTACAGATGTTAACTACCACGTGGTAATGAATGAATTAACTTAACACAAGGAGAGGAGTTAACTTTCTCAGCTTTCAGAACTTAAATTTCAAAATATACTTAGCCTGCTGAGGTGTACCAGCAGCCTTAACTTCACAGTAGTAAGGTTTAGTGGGTAGGAATAAAGTTGTGCAGTCTCAGACTTTTCATTTTTTCAGTTTTTTTATTACAATTTGGACAGCAGCTGATACCTTATATTTATGTTCAGAAGGAAGAGCGCAGAACAGCATTTTTTTCAGTGCCAAACAAGAACTGTGGCATGATTTTTCTTTTGTTCCAGCACAGTAAGATTCAGCTTTATTTCACCTACTACTATCCTGTGACTATGTTTAAAAAAGAAAAAAGAAAGAACATTTAAGAATATTTTCAAGATTTGGTAATTGAGAGTAATTTTGTCTTTAAACGTGCCTGTCAAACCTAAAAATCCATTTGCTATTTGGCCGGTGGAAATGGGTGCCGTTAATAAGCAGCTGCTTTGTGAGACCTTCGTTGTGAAGCTCGGCCAGTTAGTTACCTCTGTGGTTTCACATCTGACCCACCGTTTCCTTCTACAGTGGCTTGTTTGTTTGTGAATCACCAGGGAACTGCGAGTTGGCCAAGCAGTGGCTCCCACAGCCGTAGCCTGTGACACCTCCCTCGCTCCGGCCGGTGTCCCCGCAGGAAGCGAGAAAAAGCTGTAACTGTGCCGTCTCCAGTTAAAATTTCTGACCGTGCAGCTCACGTTGTCCAAAGAAGCCATTTGTGGGCACTTGTCGATGCTAGAAACTGCTATTCTTACAGAATGTGCCCTTTCAAAAAGAGGAGAGGGAGAGGGAGTGGTACATGCACAGAGCTCTGTGTGTCCTCAGCCCCTACCAGCTCCACCGAAGGCAGGGCTATGTGGCCGGACGCAGCTCCGTGGAGGTTTTGAGGAGAAACCAACAATGAGCATCACACCGGTGCTATCAGAAAAAAACCCCCGAGTCCTTCCCTTTCATGTCGCGGTGTTTCAAAAATGCTGTCTGGCCAGTGGTGTGAACTGTGAGTGAGTATTACGTACCATAAAACCTCGTAGTTTCCTGGATTAGACCAGTTAGTGTTTGTTTAGATAATTCAGGGCTCGAATGACTTCCTCTCCGGAAGCCCCAGGACTGAAGTGCGAAGGCGGCACACCTCGGCTGAGCTGCCTGTGCCTTTGCTCTGAAAGGCTTGCGGGGGATAATCAGAACTTTACAAACAGGGGTGAACTGCAGATCACGTCTTACAAGAGGAAGCGTTACTCACGGCACTTCTCGGTTATTAGCTGATTGGAATTACAGCCTTGATTTCATGCAATGGCTATTCTGTGATGATACCTGAATTTGAAGTCCGGAATTTGAACTTCACACGGCTCCGTGAAGTCTTTAGGGGTTGTGGAGGTGAGGAAGAGATACACTATTTTAGTGTATGTTTTCATTTGCGGTTTTATTAGTATATTCCATATTTCTGAACAAAATGGTCTATACAGGTCACCAGCATTTATCAGATACACCCTACTTTATAAGTAGGTATCTGATGATGATGATGAAGAGCTGAGTGGGTTCCTGTTAGGTCCCTGAGAAGGGCTTTTCAAGTTAAACTACTCAATTACAAAGCAGAGCCATCTTGTCTATAAGGAGTTATTCCAGTCTTAAGGAAATAACTTCAGGAACAAATGAGCCTTGGACATCTGTTTTGCCTTTTTTTTTCTTTCCAGTACAATTTCCATACTAGAAAAGCACACACATGGCTGTGCATATGTTGTTTAATCTCTTAATTGCAATTATGATCAAAAAATGAGGAAGGAAGTCTATGACTAGGAGAGCAAGGCAGAGGGGGAGTTAGGCATATGGGACAGACCGATATTCTTGACTTCTCCTTCAGGGAATAGATGTCATCTGTCATTCCCCCTAGCCTGGAAGAGATTATATCAAAGGGATATGCTTCATCCATAATGATGAGATCACCTTTTCTGCTCCTCAGGGAGCCAAAGATGGTGAAAGAAGTTTGTTCCCCTCAAGAGCCTGGCAAATAAGTTCTAGCAAACAGCAAAAACAAAGGGGCGGGAAAAAGATACCCAAGGGAGTCCAGACATGCTCTGTCATAGCTGCATGACACAAGTAGCTATTTGAATTGCTGGGATACATGGATTTGTCCTTTCTCTAAGAACTGGTTATGTTTATTCTCTTGCCTTCTTTGGCAGTTTCAGGTGGCTGTTTCCCCTCAAGTAAGATGCAGGAATGTGCAGAACAATAAAGAAAGGTTACTTGGCCAAGCTTCAGGTTACACACCTTGCACTTGACTACTCAACTGTTCAAATAAAGTTAGTTGAGTTTCTCCCAATGTATAGTCTTGTCAGTGCAGTCTCAATAGATTTGGTACGATTTGAAGTATTACCTTCAGTGGGTGAAACCCTAATTTTTTTTATTATTATTTTGCAGGTGGCTTCAGGTGAATGCAATGAAGACACTGAGGTTTACAACATTACCCTTAGTACTGGGGATGAGCTCACTTTAATGGGGCAAGCAGAAATCCTTTATGCAAAATCTTCTAAGGAGAAGTCACGACTGAACACCATCTTCAAAAAAATTGGGAAACTTAACTCAATCAGTAAGCTAGGCAGAGGCAAAATGCCCTGCCTCATCTGCATGAACCACAGGACCAACGAAAGCATCAGTCTCCCCTTCCAGTGTAAGGGCAAGTTCAGCACCCGCAGCCCGCTGGAGGTGCAGATGCAAGAAGGTGAGCACACAATTCGCAATATAGTAGAAAAAACCAGGCTGCCCGTTAACGTGACCGTGCCCAGTCCTACACCGAGAAACCCTTATGACCTGCATTTTATCCGTGAAGGGCACAGGTACAAGTTTGTCAACATTCAAACCAAGACTGTGGTGGTTTGTTGCGTGCTTCGTGGCAACAAAATTATTCCCATGCATTTTCCCTTGCACTTGACCCTTCCGAAATTCACTCTACCCGACAGTCTGGTGAAGGGGGAGCTGTGGCACGAATCCCTCATCCAGCACTGGTTTAATATATGCCAGGAACAGTTTGACATAGATGAGTATTCCCGTGCCGTGCGAGATGTGAAAACTGACTGGAACGAAGACTGCAAGAGCCCGAAGAAGAGCCGGTGCACGGGGCACAGCCATGTGCCCAACTCCCTCAGCTACGCGCGGGACGAGCTCACTCAGTCTTTCCACCGCCTTTCGGTGTGTGTCTATGGAAACAACTTGCATGGGAATAGTGAAGTGAACCTCCACGGCTGCAGGGACTTGTGTAACGAGTGGGCCCTCTTCTCTCATGATGCTCTTCAGTACCAGGAGTCTGGCGACAGCAGCAGTGATTACCTTTTTCCTGAAGTTGGCGAAGAGTCGATGTTTCTGCCTACAAAACCAGAGCTTCCTTATGAAGAGCTGTGGTTGGACCAAGGGTCTGGAAAGGCTGGTGACCAGCCTCTCACTCGCTCGCTAAGCGAGAAGAACAAATGTGACAACTACAGAGGGTCTTTCCGATCAAAGTGTGGTACCGCACCTCTTCCTGTGCCTGCGACTGTCGGAGCAACCACAAAGTCTTCAGATGTTTCCCTACCTCCACCTCCAGTGCCTCCCAAATCAGAAGCAGTAAGTCAGGGTTATTTATGTTGGTTTGACGCTTTTTTTTTTAGCTGGTACAGGGTTTGCTTTGGGATTTATTTAGGGAAGACTTTTGGCGGGTTGAGGGGAAAAAAGGCAAGGAAACAGTGAGACTTTGTGAGATGCGCAACTTCGACAAGTTTCCTACCAAGTGTAAGTTGTATCCTAAGTCATATCACCAGAGTATGTTTAATATAACTGATCCAGTAGCTTAATCCTGATACTTTCAGTTGGTTTTATTGGGGTTTTTTGCTCCCACAAACAAGGTCTGACAATTGCTAGGTCACTTCCTTCCCTTGCTTTTCACATCATCTCTCCACGTGGTCTCCATGTTTTCTCGTATTTTCTGTGGCCCCATTCTGTGGCATGACCCCACTAGGAGCTGCCTCGGATCACCTTAGTGTGTGCATCTTCAATTAGCAGGCCCCAATAATGAGGAAAGCTAGCATTTTTATGGAATTCGAGTGTTTGTTAATGAGAGATTTTCTTCTTGGTCACGAGTCGATGGCAGATTTTGAAAAACGTTAAGTGTCATTGACCTCAAGGAAACTTTATCAAACTAGACCTGAACTAATCACTCTGTGCTGCTTATTGAAAGAAAACATGTTTAAATAGGAACTCTGCAGAGTTGATAAATGAGTCTTCTAGAGGTCTCAATTTTAAACATAGCATGTTTCCTGTCCTAGGGTTTCTAATGAGAACTCATGGGAGAAATCATTTCTCCAAACCCGAAATGTCATGGAGGCTTCAGAGGCAAAAATACAGTGTTTTATCAACAGGAGCTTATGTGGACTGAGTGGAAAATACAACCATTACGTGGTCTCTTGACAGAGTCCTGAACATTATTTTTTAAAAAACACCAGGGAAAAAAGAAGACTTCCCCCAGGAAAGAGTGTCTAGGAATCTTTGGCAAAATTTAAATGATACATACTTGTGTCGTGTTAATCTTGACAGATATTATAATTTAACAAATTAGTTTTGCAGAGTTTTTGCTGGAATTTAAATAAATAAAATATCATTCCATTTGCAAGTCCTACGCTATTTTCAAGACCGTGGCTGCACAGCAAGCTGAGACTAATCTAAGACCCAACTGCAGGAAACCATGGTGATCCCATCCCTTTTCTATTCCCATCTTACAGTCCAGCAGTGTTGGCCACAGCCTTCCCATCGTGAGCCAGGTCACAGTCTGGTTGAAAGCTAAGTTGTATTTATTTGTGCTGGGTTAGCCTGCAGTGGGTCGCTGTGGGGATCCCCCTGGCTTGGCTCCGCGGCTGCTGGGGAGGTGGAACAAGGAAAGGTGAGAACATCAGTGCAGGCATGAAATACATAACTGCAGCTT
>KZ505803.1:757194-774441 GCA_002844005.1 Limosa lapponica baueri | reverse complement strand
AGCAAGATTTATTTCAGTGTTTTATGCTGTTGGGCATTTCCTGTAATTTTGACTTGTTTTGAATTAGGGAAAAAATGTACTACAATGTCCTAGTCCCCAGTTTTCCATTTCACAAAAGTACTAAATGGGTTGTTGCATTTTGAAAGCACTGAAGTGGATTGCAAAAGGTTCCACATTTATTTTGTTTTTAAATAAATTAAATCACTTCAATTGCTAATTATGTGTTGCAGAACTGCTAAGATAACTTTTAGTTCTGCAGTGTTGTTAAATTTAAAAATAAACTGGAACTTTCAAACACAAAGAGAATTTCCCTTTTCTGGTGCATCTGAGACTGTTTCAGACAAGGGTAACATAGAGGTCTCCTCCTGCCCGGGAAGAGGTGCTGAGTCCTTAAAAATCCTGCCTGGCAGTCTAATTCTCAGTAGCCTTGCTCACCTCTAGCCCTGCTAAATAAAGTTGCTTTCCCAAATATCATAGAGTGGTTGGGGTTGGAAGGGACCTTAAAGACCATCGAGTTCCAAGCCCCCTGCCATGGGCAGGGACACCTCCCAACAGACCAGGTTGCTCAAAGCCCCATCCAGCCTGGCCTTGAACACCTTCTCTGGGCAACCTGTTCCAGTGCCTCACCACCCTCACAGTGAAGAATGTCTTCCTAATATCTAATCTAAATCTCCCCTCTTTCAATTTAAAACCATTACCCTCGTCCTATCACTACACTCCCTGATAGAGTCCCTCCCCGTATGTCCTGATGAGATTAAGGTCTTAATTCCATAGTTTTTTTCTGTGGGGATGGATCCTAATATTTTGCTCCTACCTGGGCAGACCAAACTAAATGTCAGATGAGCGGGGCTGCAGTCACTTGTTTTAGGCTGAAAAGTTGGCTGCCTGCAAAAAAGTAGACCAATTGGCTGGGTGCGTTACTTGAACAGGCTCTTCTGCCCACACCTTTCGACTTGTGGGTTACGTAGTTAACCTTACCCTGGACTGCTTTGGCAGCTACAGAACGACTGAAGCTCCAGGTCTGAATCCCAGCATCTGGTAAATACAAGATACATGTACTATCCCTGGGGGAGGAGGATTGGGAATTATCCTAGAGCTGGATGGCGGAGTATCACTGTAAGTCAGGAAGCATCAAAGTCTGTTGATATCTTTTCATTACGTAAGCTTGGTTTATTACATCTAAATAAACAGCACTAATGAAGTTTAAGCCTAATGAATTGCTACTTACAAAATGTAAAATATCTGGAACAGCCTGTCTGATTTCGTGTGTTACCGGAAGGTTCTTTTACATTGTTTCATTGCTGCTACTTTTTATATGAGTGAATATCACACTACCGAAAAGCACCCTGAAAAAGATTCCTAGTAGCTCTACTGGTAGCAAGGCGTTCTTTTGGACTTCTTCATGACAGCCACATACTGTTGCAAATGTATATACTTAGTATCATTTTTCTCTTCTCCTCCCTTTTTAATTATTTCCTTTCACAGAATAAGGCAGAACCAGATGTGTTTCATCTGGTTGAGAGTGCCGTTGCCCAGATTTTCTCACTGCTTACTTAACGTGTTCTTCTTTTGTACAGGTAAAAGAGGAATGCAGGCTCCTGAATGCTCCCCCCGTCCCACCGCGGAGTTCAAAGCCATCCTCCACCAGTCCTTCCATCCCTCCTCGAACAGTCAAGCCGGCACGACAGCAGACCCGCTCCCCCAGCCCGACTCTGTCCTACTACTCCTCGGGACTGCACAACATGTATGTGTTTGAGCTGTCAGAGCCCCGTGCTAGTGCTTTTTGAGAAAGTTAAATTTAGCCATGTTCTTTTTGAAGGCGCTTGTTTATGAAGGCATGGTATTGTGTCAGAGTTGCTGACTTCTTGTGAAATGGGCTAGCCTGTCAAGTTATTTTTAAAGAATCAAGAGGAAGCAAAGCTCCAGCAGAAACTTATGTTTTACTAGATAGGACATAGCAATTTATATTAAGTACCTGCACATATTGCTATAGGTAATCTCACAGTAAAGTGGCACAGGCTATCTAAATGTACAGTTCTGTCTAATTCTCAAAAGGCTTGAATCTTCAAACCAGAACATCTCAAAGCTAGTTTTCCAGTGGGATTTCAGTGCTACATGCATGCAGTGCAGCCAGCTCTGATAAGTGGGGGCACAAAAGGGGTGTGGTAATCCAGAAACGTGTTGTGCCAGCTATATGGGAACCTACAGGGTGGATGTGATGGAGAACAGAGAGGCCAGCAGACACCACTGAGTGCAAAGTGAGGTGTAGCAGAAAGGGGCCAGACAGCTTCCAGACCAAACCCACTTCAGCACAAACCTAGCCCACAAACTGGAAAATCCACTCAGCCTAGTCGAAGGTTGACTGTAGATTTTTGAATTAAGTGGCTGCAAACCTTATCCTAGCAATACAGTGTTCTTCCTTTGGCTTTAGAAAGTGTATACACCTTTTGAAATCTCACCTTCTTTTTCACTTTATTGTCTTGTTGCCATTACTTTTGGTATCTATTCAATGACAAGATACGACCTGTCTGGATATTACAAATCGATCTGAAACACCACTGAAATCATTTCAGCCTAGATGCAGTTGGAATAATAACTTATGCTGGAATTGCCTTTCTAAGCCATACTGCACATTTGCAGCTTAGTGTTGTGTATCTGGCAATGATCACTCTAGATCAAGGCTGCTCGTTTGTTTTTATGAAAGCCTGTTGGGTAGTTCTGTCAAGGTCTACTCCACAGGAGGCACCAGACCTCCCAGCATTTGAGGCCCACCAAATGCTGCTTTCTCTCTTTGTAGCTAAGAATACATCTGCCTCCCAAGAAACCAGGAAAGCAATGAGAAGTGAAGTTTCTCAGGAATACAGGTGGTATTATTTGCCTCAAACTTCACAATATTTGCATGAAATTCAACTCCAGCTTCAGTCCAGACCAGATATCTCCATCTTGGTAGAACTGACCTAGTGCTGCAGAGGAAGCTGCTAAAAAATGGACAATGTGTGGAGTAACCAGATTGCTGATGAAGTTGCTTTTCAGGTCTTCTCATTTTTATCAATGATCTTATTTTCTGGATCATGAAGAGTTGCAGCCAATATTTTAAACCCAAACAAAACCAACATGATTTGTCCTTATCTGCCTATATGAATGTCTGATGTCTGACTTAGCTGTATTTGAGGTTTCTCTTGCATCCTTTGGCGCTGAGTCACAGTGAGGTAATTTTGGTGGAGGACAAATAAGGAAACACTTTGAAAATGTTACTTTATCAGTTTCCAGTAATTCCATTAATCTTTTGAATCATTAAATGTTCCCATTTCTAATATTGAATTAATGAAAAGAAGCAGGATCGATCCCTTTAATTCCTCTGTATTGTTTACGACACCTCACTGACTCTCTTCTCTGAATTGAACAGCACAATGGCTGTTCAATGGCTATTTGGCTAGATGGCTAGATTTGTGAAAAACACTTTGCACTGTGTATGTTACAGCATTTGGCCTTTAAACAGCCAGAAATGACCTCTATTGACATTGTATTCTTGTTGAGGAGGGAAAAAAAAATCATAGAATGGTTGGAAGGGCCCTTAAAGATCATGGAGTTCCAACCCCCCTGCCATGGGCAGGGACACCTCTCACCAGACCAGGTTGCTCAAGGCCCCATCCAGCCTGGCCATGAACACTTCCAGGGATGGAACATGCCACAACTTCTCTGGGCAACCTGTTCCAGTGCCTCACCATCCTCATAGTGAAAAATTTCTTACTAATATCTAATCTAAATCTCCCCTCTTCCAGTTTGAAACCATAACCCCTCTTCCTATCACTACATGCTTTTGTAAAAAGTCACTCTCCAGCTTTCTTGTAGGCCCCCTTCAGATACTGGAAGGCCACTAGAAGGTCTCCCCAGAGCCTTCTCTTCTCCAGGCTGAACAACCCCAACTCTTTGAGCCTTGTAAATTCTATTGTAAACATCCAACTGCTTTAACTTGCAGTCTTGTATTCATGACATGAACAGGAAAAAAGAAAAGTTTAGAGGGCATGGAGTGGAGAGCGAGGGATGGTTAGCCAGAGAGGGGAAACCGCATTTCTCGGGGTTGTTTTATAACTTACAAAATTAGTTTTATAACTCATTTTCAGTCGTATAGGTTAGAGCTGCTTTTACGCATCTGCTCTTTGTGTTAGAGCTGGGCAAGTCCAGGTTAGCTTCCTCACTGGAAGCGCATGGGGAACTATTTTTTGTGTCAACCCATTCAAAATTATGCTGTTTTTTTGAACGCTGCTGCCCTCCTTAAGCGGTTTTCACTGAGTTGTCACAGAATGACTACCTAGTTTCTTTCTTGAGTAGCTAGTTTCCAGAAGAGAGAGGTGAGTAATTAAAACAATTATTTCAACTGTTAGTTTCCCCCTGTTTTGCTAGGTGAGGAATTTATAAATCGGCTAATTGTTTTTCCAGTGTTGTGGCTTAATTGGCCAGAATTCCAGATTCTGTACTTCCCAGTCCTTCAGACTTTCTAAATGAAAGTGGCATAGAAGCAGCAAACATTTGCTTTTGATAACAGATCACATGCTTTTGTTGGCATCTCTGTCTCTCAGGAACACCTGGATATAAGCCATCAGTTCCCTCAGACAGACTGAGCTTAGTTTACCACCTGGAAATAGGTCAGGGTAACTTTCTTCAGGTGTCTTTGAAAAGCAAGCGTTTCTTGTCTTAGCTTTTTAAGGATATGGACACACAAACTAGTTACTGTGGGGTAAGCTTAAAGCCTGATACTTCAACACATGCAGCTAGGTCTGCTTACCCTCCCAGGTAAAACTCTTCTTTTGGCAGTAAGCGTTAACTTATTCTGTGTTATTATACTGTGCACTGGTGCAGTTTTTGCACCAGTGACTGGTGGGGAAGGATCCTGTGCCCTGTGCATGTGCGTGTTCCGTAACAAATGAAAATGTTGGCTCGAACAGGGGTTTTGATCATTTCTTATGTCAGTCAAGCTTGGGTATAGTGCGATAGTGACCTGCCCCTGTCACAAGCTTTTGCATGCCATGACATATCTGTGGTATATAAACATAAAATACAGGATTACAATAACTTCTAGTGTATGTGAGGCTGTTCCTTTTCCATGGTAGTGTCCCTCAGGAATTCGACAGTGGAAAAACTGAGTATTCAGGACATGAATTGAGACATCTACTTTTTTACAAGCTTGAAAAACCAAGATGTGAAGCCTTTGGGTATATCAGCATCTTGTCAGGCTTGTAAAAGGAGTAAAAGAACTGTCAATGCATTATTCAGACGTGTTGTTAATTCAAATCTGAAAAGTTCTGCCAGAGGAAAGAAGATTCTTTCCTTGTGACAGCCACCCTCTGACTCCGTCAGATGATTTATTAATTTATTCAAATGCCACATTTTTTCATACTAACAACATCATTTCTGCTTTGTTCCTTAAGCAATGTCACAGAGAGTGACAACACCACCCCAACTGAGAGCACACCTGTTTCCTGCTACCCTTGTAACATGGTGAAAACCGAATCCAAAGAGCCTGAGAGCACGATGCCTTTGGGAAGCCCCTCAACTGAAGCTCTGCCTTCGAGGTTATCTTGGCCAAACCATTTTTCGGGAACTGCTGAAGGCCAGAATAGAAGTGATTTCCTGCTTGATCCAAGCAGGAGCTACAGTTACCCCAGACAGAAGACTCCAGGTACGCCAAAGAGAAACTGTCCAGCACCTTTGACTTTTGACTTCGATGGGTGTGAGCTCCCGGCGGGGTGCTCCCCGCTCACCCCAGCAGAGTTCACAAACACCATCTCTAGCTGTCCAAAGTCAGCAAGTTACTCTCTAGACTGCACTGATGAGAAAACTCTGGGAGTCAGCAACACAAAGCAGAGCCATTCGTGTCCTGCCTTACCTCCCCGGGCACCGAAGTCAAGTGAAGAGAAGACAGGTACAGACATGTGTCCCTTGCCGCTGAAAATAGATGGTGCCGAGGAGGAGTCGAAAACTGGTTCTCCAGATCTCTTGGAAGATCAGTATCTCGTTAAAAAGGGCATGCAGGATACGTTCTCTGTGTCTTATCCCTTCTCGTCTCCCCTCCACCTCCAGTTAGCACCAAGATCTTGTGGGGATGGGTCTCCCTGGCAGCCACCTACGGACCTTTCTGGACTCTCAATAGAGGAAGTGTCTAAATCGCTGAGATTTATTGGTCTGTCAGAGGACGTCATATCATTTTTTGTTACAGAGAAGATTGATGGCAATTTACTGGTTCAGCTTACGGAAGAAATCCTGTCAGAAGACTTTAAGCTAAGCAAATTGCAGGTTAAGAAAATACTACAGTTCATTAATGGCTGGCGGCCCAAGATGTGATACCAATGACTAGTTATTAGTGAAACTGTACGAGATGTGCTCGATGCACTTCAGCTAATACATCACTTCCTGTTTTTTGCACTAAAAGCCCTTCCTGTAAATAGTAGTAGAAAAATTCTTACTATGCAGATAAACATTTTTGAGTGGTGGACGGATCTTTTTTTTTTGTTTGTTTTGGTATGTCAATACTAAAGGTAGAGAATCTGCAGAGGTGTGCCTTGTGCATCCCTGAACGTTCAACAGCTGCTAAAAACTGGACACTAAGGGAACTTTTACTCCGTAGTCTGTTAAGACTTAGTCGTATTTATTACTGAACAATTTGATGCTGAAAGACACACACCAATCCAGTTTACAGTTTTGTGTTAACTGCAAAAAAAAAATATGTATTTCTTACGGGATTATTTGTGTTCAAGTAATATTTGGCAACATGCTGTGACTTTCTTCTGTTTCTGTTAACAAGAGGCATGTTCAGATACACAAAAACATCATTTTGACACTACATCTGAAAATGTTAAGAAATGCTGTGAAGTGCCACTAATTGCAGCATATTTTTATTAACAATATCTTCCTGACTACCTGTAGTGGATACACTTTCCATGTGACTTTGGGCAAAAAGAGTTAAATGTTTTCAAAACAAGAGTCTTGTTCAGCTCATTGCCCAGAGGGGAGGGAGAAGGGGGATTTTCCTACTGAGCCACTCTGCCCGGGCCAATTAAAAGTTTATGACCTGTAGATTTCAAAAGTTGCTTTTGTAGTCGGGTGGCTGGAGTAAGTAGCATGACTCGTGGTCGTGCAGCTTTCTCATGGGAAAGGCAGTTCAGTGCACAGACCCTTCTCTCGGCAGATCCTGCTAGTGCAGCCCTTGCAATAGCCTTGCTCTGGCGAAAGGCAACCCCTCGTATTTCCTCTGCTGCTGTTACCATCATCTGAAAATGTGCTTGATGTGCTATCCTGTTCCTGCAGTCGGATCTGCGTGGGAAGGTGATAGTGCCCCTGTAGGATGCCTTTGAAAAGGTGGGAACAGAAGCAGCACATAATGCGCTGGTGCGAAGGGGCCGAGTGAAGGTTTGGGCCATGCCTTGGGAAGTTCTTGTGATGTTTAAGTTCACCTGTCCCGTCTGCAGTGGATGCAGGAGGACGTGGTGGTCAAAGTGGGAGGAACTGTAGCATCGTAAGATATGCTAATTCAGTTGCCCAGCTGCAATTGACTCACTGCAATAGATGTCACAGTAGGCAGCAGTCAAAAAGGAGCACAGAGATGGGAAGGGGACATTAGGCTACTCCTGGAAACCTTTCATATTTAACTGCTCAGAAGGCAAGAAACAGGATTACCTTTTGCTAGTCCATTGCTGATTTCCTGTGCTTGGCAGAGCTCTCCGAAATGTGTCTAAATAACCTCAGGATCCTCTGTGTTTGTAGTACTGAATGCAGGGATTCAGGAAACACTCTGTGGTGTCCATCCTCAGCAACTGGATGTGCCTGGGATCCTTGAGTGGTCAGAGCCAGGGATGCTGGAGCAGCTTTACCTGCTGCTGAGCAGAGCCCTGGCCAGGGTGACACCATCACCTGCCTTTCTGACCTTTTTGAAGTACAAAAAATCTCTCTTTTTCCATTGTGGGGCACTGCTGCGGACGCACACCACCACAGGCACAAAGTGGGAGCATCAAGAGGACATACAGAGGAGGGACAAAAATTGAGAGGCTGCTTTTGCCTGTTTTCTGAACCATATTGACTCATTAAAAAGGATTTATTTGCAAATGGAGTTTTCTGTTGCCTGGGCAAATTTCATGTCATGTCTCCAGACTGAAGCCAAGATGCATCATTTGTCTTGCAATAATGCAAACCACCAGCTCCCAACCAGAGAGCAAAGCCCAATTGATGTGGGTACTAGAAAGCAGTGAGCCAAAAAATATCCCAATAGAAAAACCCCCAAGAGTTCATAATCCTACTCTTTTTCTTGATGTATTGACTTTTAGCAACAGATCAATAGCTTTCTCTGGATGCATTTTAATTAGCGTCCTAAATTATTTTAGCTGCAAGTAAGACTAAATCAAATCCAAGTACTGCTCAGATGCGTGTGCTTGTGGGTAGGCATGTGCAAGTTGAAGTTAATTGCATTTTAACCCTCACTATGTCAAAGGAGCGTTCAGATTTGAAAGGGCCGAATTTTAAATGTCAGGTACATCTGTTTATTTTGCTTGGCTTGTTAATTTTGGGTAAAAAAAAAGTACAGACATCTCTCTCCTCAAAAAAAAAAAAAGGAGCTGGCAGTCTTGGTAATATTAACATTAAATATTTTGAATGCCCCCAGGATATTAACATCACCCAAAAAATAGTGTTGTTTGACTATGGATGGATATCTGTTCTGTTATCTCTGTTTACCTGCTTGGAATGGTTTTTCTGGCAAGCAGCCTGCTGGAATTTGCATTCCTGAGTGTGCTGCATTAAGATCACGTATGCATAGACCGAAATACCACTGGCCTGTTGAAAGGCCCAGAAATGTGCAATGACTTCAAAAGCAGATTCTGTGCAAAAGTACAGCTAAAACCCCTAATTGCGAACTTGCTATTGATGCCCTTTCAGTTGTCTTCTTCTGGCTTGGCACCTCTTACTTGTTTTTAGGAATAGTAGGTTAGCATTTGACATTTTCTTTTGCCCTTAGCAGCTCATCATCTTCATTTTCCATTTCCTTAGCGATTTAGGCGTTCCTAACCTTTGTGTTGTGTGAATTAAATGACTGCGGTGTCGAGCCACCTGCTGTGGTGCCCAAGCTGGACTGAAGAAGGACCAGAGCTGGTCTGCTCTGGCGAAATAAGGAGAGGGATGACCAAACCAGGCAGGTGAATTATGGTGGCTCAGCCTCTTCACCACTGTGTGGGTAGCCAGGCTATGGCAGCACTGATGCCCATGAGATCTAATTTATTTACTTTCCTCTTGAGCTTCATTGCCGTGGTGTTAGAGGGTCAGGACCATCCTTGGCCCTGTAGAAGGCAGTCTGAACAGGGCAGACCAACGTGAACACGTCGATCTCACGGAAAGTCCCTGGCAGTAAAGGGATGGTGGCACCTTTGAAATGGGGCAGGAGCAGAGGAGTCCTTCAGGCCTTAGCAGAGAACCGCGCGATCTCTTTAGAAGGATGGGGTGTAAAGCCTGGAGATTTTAATCTGTGAAAGGTTACAAAATGCTGCACTGTTTATTGTACTTTGAGATGGAGGGTAACTTTAATGTTCCCACTGTGATTAGGAAATGTCTGAAAGCGCTGGGGAATATCCCCGTGATACGAACTTTTTACCAGCTGCTGTGAATAGGAGGAGACAGCACTCGGCGTTTGATAGGACTCGCAAACGGAGCAGCGCGGGGGCACGGGCACTCTCTGGTGGGAGTCCCTTGCTGCTGAAGTGTTGGTGGTGGGTCTTGCCTGGTTTGGTGCAACCCAACCAGCCTGTGCAATGGGCGATCCCAAGCAGCTCCCAAGCGCAGCTCAGAGGCTAGCCATGGGGGACACCAGCCTGGTTTCAGAGAGTAATGGAGTTCAACCCTGTTGATGCGAGCTGCGTGGGTTGTCCTTGGGGCCGGAGAGCAGGCTCTGGCCCATTTTGTCTGCTAACAGAGATGTAGCCATTGAGTTCAGACAACACATGTCATGCCAGAGTGGACCTAAAGGTGTCTACTTTTTCAAGGCGCTCTGCTAAAATAGGCCAACCCTAACCTTGGACTTCTTTCCTCAGATTAAATGAGTGTAAGGCCTCTGGTGCTTATTTAGTGATCAGTGTCTGACATTGTGTGTCATCCTTGGGGTTTTTGTTTGTCTGGGGGTTTTGGTAGCAAAAAAATCTGACATGTCATTCTGTACGGAGCTGTCTCTTTGTCCTGCACCAAGAAACACGACCTTTCTATGCAACAGTCGCGTGGCGGCGCAAGGGCTGATGCTGCCTTCAGCAGTGAAAGCTGGATTCTGGCATGGGGGCTTCTCTGGAGGTGGACACGGAATTGGCCAGGGGAGGCATGGGGGAGGAAACTTGAGGGGAAATGCCTTTAAACGCTCGTTGTGCCTAAGATTAAGATTCTTTGTCTTGCTGCCTGGCTGGCTAACCAAAGCTGTATTGAAATCAACTCAAAGTGCATATTTGCGTTCTTATTCTTGCCGTATTGTAAAAACTGCCTACGGCTAGAAATTTAGAGACAGAAAACATTTGGTCCATCCAAAATTGGAAGGAAAATGTATTTCGAAGTGTTCTTTGCAGCTAGAAGCAAGGGTTGAAGTAACTGTATTACAGAGAGTTTTTTCCAATACAACCATTTGACTTGCCACTTTAATTGACTTAATTCCACAACAACAGCTTCAAGAGAAAGCGTAAATAGCGATGCTGTCGCGAAAAAAAAAAACCACCACTGTGTTTCAAATCTGTCTATAAATACTTGAAGTGTTTTCTCCTATGTTTTCTTCTTGAATCAACTCCTCGATTGTCTCTGTCGTGTTTTAGGCAATCCTCAGACCAGGACAGTCTCCCCGCTAAATAAAGAGTGTTGGCACCAGTTCCTTGTGTGCTGCCCCTTGGGGTGCCTGCCTGCGGGCCAGGCAGGGGGTACACCATGCTACTTAGAAGCTGAACACCAGCCCTGTGTGAAAGGACAAGGGCTTAGCCCAGCTCTCCTGGCTCCTCTTTTTGACACACCGAAACTGCAGCTTTCCTGCGTATGAGCTAGAAGGTACGAATGAAATCCTAATCAAAGTGAGGGGTGGTCCATTTTGTTCGCGGTATTAGGGAGGGCAGGGCAGTAAGGAAATGCAGACCCCCTTGTTGAGACCTAGCAATAAATGACTCTTCATTTGTTATGTCTTAAACTCCTAATAGTCCGGGAGTTGTTCAGACTTTACCATTTTTGTGCGTAATAACCAAATTTCCAGCGTGAAAATCTGCAGAGTGATTCTCTTGACTTGGACAATCTTCTGAATTGTATTAAAAATATCTGTTAGTTCTTAGCTCTTTAGATTCACTTTGGGTAGGTCAAAAAAGTAACACTTGGGAAAAAAAAAAAAAAAAAGAGAAAGCCCCAAAACTTTGGCTTAGTACATTTCCGTTATAAAACGAAGCATGGGTTTTGTGGAATTCTGTGCTGTTTTGGGCTTTTGTGAAAAAGGCTGAAGGCAGATTATTATTTAAACCAGGTGCAAATAAATATCCCTGTAATGTATATGAACAAATTTAAACCGCGTATTGTAAGTATATAAACTGTATATTAAAGACACTATTTTCATGATATTTCAAACGTGTACAGAATTTGTTGTACTAAATCGGTTGGGTTGCATGTATTATATAAAATGGTTGGTTTTCATTTAGTAATTTCGCTGACTTATTCTCTCGCTCATCTCAGTATAATTCAGAAATAAGCACTTCTCAAGTAGTGAATTCACAAAGTAAGCTTGGGATAATTGAGAGGAGCAATCAGGCTTTTGCATTTAACCTCTCAAGACACATTACTTTTCCCTGTCTTGTAATTTCACTTGATCCCCTTCAGCAAGAGCGTCGAGCTGTGTGTTCCCCAAAGAATTTGTTGCCAGACAGCTTTCCTGTCTCCAGCAGACGTTCACCTAAAACATTATTTTCCCAAGCCCTCAGCTGATTATCTTTGTTTTAGAGAAATGCAGTCAATTATAATTTGGATAAGCTTTCAAGCGCAGAGACCATGCGCAAGTATTTCTGCTTTGCAAAAAGTCTCTGAAACATTTATTGGGTGGGGAGAAAATTAGAGACAAAGCAACTTTGTGCTCTCGATTGTCTGTTCACGTCTCCTCCAACAATGGCAATGGAGGGAAATGTCAGCTCTACAAGCGCCCACACATCATGCAGGTGAGTTGCTCTTGTGCCAAATTCCCCTTGGGCTGAAGCTTCGTTCACTGATACTAGGCCAAAAGAAAGTTTACTCCAGCACAGCAGTAGTTGTGGAGGGTTTTATGGAGGGACTCATATGTTTGTAAGAAATACAGCAGGGCAGAGTCTGCCACAGTGGTTGCCATTGGATTTGAGACAGATGGGGTTTACTTGCCTCCAACCCTCACATCTGGGAGAGGGGAGAAGCGTGTCTGGAGGTGGGATGTGCATCGTGTGGGTTGGGGACCAGAGAGAAGCAGAATTGCTTTCACAAGTTAAGAAAAATCTCATTCACGTTGAGCCGGGTTGCCTAGGGCACATCTCTGCTCTGCGCTCCGAAGAGGGGAAAGCAAAATAATTGTTTTTCTGAATGCTCTGGTCAGCTGGCTCCAGGCTGGGCGAAAGGGTCTACGGGAAAGCATTCAGTGCAGGCCGGAGAAGGAAAGGGCTATAGCTCAAGTCAGAATGCAGCCATCTCCCTATCAGGAAAGGGCTGTTCTAAGGCAGGCATTTTCTGTTTACGTGTGTTATAGTAGTCATCGAGCCTGACATAAATCTCCTGTCTGACTCTAGTCACCATGGCTACCTGTAAATGTGAATAAGGAACACAGGCAGGGGAGGGACCTGAAAACACACCTCTCTCCTCTTTGGGAATTGCAAGCTTAACACTTGTGGATGTGCTGCTCCTCAGGGTACGATATGTTTGCTAATTAGACCTCCCCTAGACCTGTTAGGGGCGTGTGTACCCTGTTCTCCTCTCACTGGGGCTCCTGTCCTTGAGTGGAGTTGCCATGGGATTCAGGATATTGAGAGAGCCTGACGTCCTGTCTCATGACGCCGGTGACTAATCCCTGAAGTCCTTGGTTGCAGTAGACTGCTAGCTCAGGTCGTCACTAGCTTGAGGCACTCTATACCACGCTCTGTTGCCCAGGTATAAACATGCGTTATGTCATCAGATGCACATGTCATATACAACCACTTTCTCCTGTGCACAGGGTGACCAAAAAGCTGCAAACCTGGGTGAAGTTCTTCTGCTCTCCCTTTGTTCCATGCCGTGAGCAGATGATGGGACTTGCCATTGCAGAATGAACAGAAAATCTGGGCTTCTTGGTGCAGTTGCCCTCTGTGGTTTTGGCCAGGCCCTCGGTGCTGCTGGACCATCTCCCTAACAGCCTTCTCCCATGTCAGCACGATTTTTAGGGGTTCCCTTGGTACCCCTGGCTAACCACTTCCTCTGCTGTTGGAATGGCAGCTCTGGGGGTTGTGCCGAAACTCAAAATTAATTATATTCTGTGTATATGTTATTTTTTTATTTCTTATCTTGCCTGTGGTTATCATGCTCAGTAGAGATCAACTTTTGTTGAAAAGTATATTTTTATTCAGTTGCCTGGATCCAGCATTTCTCCTTTCCCGCATAAAGCATTGCTATTCATTTTCACTTGGCACAATGAAGATCTGACATGAAGAGTGGCTTTGAGAAGAAGGTGTCTTCTCCCCATTCTTGCCATCAGATCAGATGCTGAAGATGGGTAACCAGGCTGCCACAATGTGAGCATAGAAATACGACCCAATTCTTTCTTTCTTTATTGCTCAATGAGGCCTCAAAATGCCTTTGACTCCTGGGCAGGGCAAAAGGAATCTGGTGCCAAACACACTTGGATTAAATGAAAACCATTCCTCACAGGGAGTCTGGGGTAGGAGGAAGAAGAATAAAAGGAAAGAAAATAGGGAGGAAGGAGACAGTATATTTAAGGTGCCAAGTTGGAGGAGCTGGCAATGAAGTGGAGCGACGTGTCCTCTTGCTTTGTGTGGCAGCAGCTGCTGTAGTACTTGTAGGTGCCACACCGTGTCAGACTGGCACACAGCCACCAAAAAATGGAACCAGCTGCAGGGGCTGCAGAGGGTGATAGATGGGCTCAGGGATCTCATTACGACTCTCTGCGAGTCCCGTAAAAGCTCTGCCACAAGAAGGAGCTGTTTTAATTGCACTGCTGCTATTCCATTATACAATATCAACAATTGTTCTTAATGAATATGGGGGTCAGTGAAGCAGGTCTCCAGGGCTGGCTTTCCAGTGGATTAGTGCAAACAGAAAGCAGGAGGAAGCTCTAATGGGTCCATGCTCTAAGAACTGGCAGAGCCCTGAAGAACTGCATATATCTTGGCTCATCTTATTTAGTTACCTGCAGCTCTGCAAGTGGGAGAAATGTATGACAGCTAGAAACTATCCTAAATACTAGTCCTAGATAGCCTTTGTTCCTGAAGAATGAAGCAAAGCCCATCCTGGTAACCATCCCACCAGTTTCCTCCTGAAGACAATGAGTGTTTTTATTCTTCAAAAAGACCGGAAAATCATACTGGATTAGTATTTCATAGAATCATAGAATGGTTCAGTGTGGAAGGGACCTTGAAGATCACTGAGTTCCAACCCCCCTGCCATGGGCAGGGACACCTCCCACTAGACCAGGTTGCTCAAAGCCCCGTCCAGCCTGGCCTTGAACACTTCCAAGGATGGGACATCCACAGCTTCACTGGGCAACCTGTTCCAGTGACTCACCATCCTCATAGTGAAAAATATCTAGTCTAAATCTACCCTCTTCCAGTTTAAAACCATTGTCTCTCGTCCTATCACTACATACCTTGGTAAAAAGCCTCTCTCTATCCCTTATAAGCCCCTTTTATATATTGAAAGGACACTATAAGGTATCTCCCCAGAGCTTTCTCTTCTCCAGGCTGAACAACCCCCAACTCTCTCAGCCTGTCTTCATGGGATAGGTGTTCCAGCCCTCTGACCTTTTTCATGGCCCTGAAATTTCTCATTTTAGTAACAAATCAGCGAAACTGCGGTAGAGATGGGAACAGCCCTCTGCCTACATTCGTCCCACACAAGTCTGTGGTTACTCTTGCCTTACTGTTATTTCTCCAAAGTTTTTGTCTTCTGCTTACTGTAATGAAAGGCAGTGATAGTTAAACACTTCTTTCTTACCTATCTAGTAAGCTTTCCAATAACCCTTCCTTCCTGACTGTAGAAAAATAAGTGTATCGTTTCTTCTTTCTTTTTGATTCTTTGCTGCAGCTGGTTGACTGAAAAAAGGAGGTGTCATTTCACAGGGTCTCCAGTGTTCATTTTTTCTGCTTTTTTATCTCGTGCAATGCTGAAAACTAGGATTGGGAAACTGAGCCTTCAGTGGGAGTGCAGCAGGCCAAGGATAAAAAGCCCACCAATTAAAAAAGCTACAAACAGTACAAATCCAGGTTTCCCAGCTTGACCTACAAACCCAGCCCAGCATATCCTTTAATTCTGTCACCCTCCTTTGCTACCTTTTGGCCTCCAGAGACTGACTGGGTGCCTCTTGCCATGGGTAACAGGGTGGTTGCAGGAGGTGGGTGGCTGCCTCTGGTTCCACGCAGAGCCCTACTGGTATGTCCAGGCAAAGCAGCCCATCCTTTTCCTGCCCTGCTCCTGCTGTCTGCATCCCTCCTGCTCTGAGAGCTTTAACCTCTGAGCTTCCATTGCAGATAAACTTGGTTTTGGCTTCCACCATGCCTGCAAACCCTGAAGAAATCAGCTATGGTGATATCTGCTTATAAAAGCATGTAACTAATGTTTATAAAGTACCCCACTGCTGTTGAGCAGCAGGAACTGTTTTGAGGACCACAAAGCTTTCAGGTGATGGAGTTTCTTTCATTCTTCTTCCGTGGGTCTTCCCATGTAAAATGAACCCATCCCCAGGCCCAGTGTCAGGCACGATATTTCTGCTCCTACTGCCCTGAAAGTGGTTTGGCTATTTCCTCACTCTGGGTATTTCTGAGACATCTTCAGCTATGGTCTAGTTGTACAGAGTTTGGTTTCCTAAGCATATATAACCTCACATTTGATAACTGGCAGCTGGAATTTGATTTTTGTAGCCTATCCAAATTATTTGTGTTCATATTTCCTTAACCCAGTGTTTTTACAAGAAAATCGAAATTTCTACCTAAAGTAAAGCTACATAGATGATCCATGAAAATTGGTGTCATCTTATGATGGCTTTAAACAGAAAAAATAGAGAAGGGCAAAACACAAGTTAAAGGAGTTATATTTAGGCTGCAGGTTCTTACTCTTAAGCTTGAAATCTCAGGGCTGATCATGAACCTGCCTGGAGCCGTGAATTTCCATATACAAGATGCAGCTTTGAAATCTTTTTCAAAGTCTTACTTTTGAACTGTGGAAAACCAGAGACGAGAAGGCAGTTTCTAAAGGAGAGAGGAGAGGCCTGTCTGTCGCGCTGCGCCTTTCATCTCCAAACACAAAGGACCAACACAGAGAAGAAGATCCAGTGTGAGCCCAGCTGCAGCGGCTCAGCCTGGGGCTGCAGCCCGGCATCGCCCTCCTCGCAGCAGCCCCGAGCAAAGAGCATGGCAAGGGGATGGGAAGAAGACACACCAGAATATTTCTTGGGACTGCTTTCCCCATCTCCAATGATTTACATCTCAGGGGCTTTCAGAGACAGAAGTGGTATTTTATATTTAAAAGTCACTGTCTTCGCTAATGAATTTCAAAGTTTCATGTTAAAATGCAAATTTCTACCTGCAACCTATGTAGGGTTTTATTCAGAAATGCTAAGCAAGAATTAAGATTTTAGGAAGAGATGTGTTTAAAGACCCCAGCACCAGCACTAAAACAGTATCAGCACATTGTGTTTGTAGACCATTCATGGTTCTACCTTCTACCTCTGGTATTTTTGTTCTTGCATGCTTTTCCAAGATCTTATGACTTTCTGTTGGTACTTACAGAGCTTGAGATTCGTGCAATAACCTGTGGAGCACCTTGAATTACGGGATGCTTGTTTCTGACCAGGTTAAAAAAAAAAAGAAAAACACCTCCCAAATCTCAAGGGATGCAGTTTGCACCCACACATTCGTGGGGACAAAATTCACCCTGAAATGAAATAGGATTTTAGAAGCCAGAGGGGATTTCAGCCAAGAAAATAAGATAATATTCATCAGCAAAATTTGACCCAAGGTGTTATTGAGCCTCTTACGCCTGTGT
>KZ505803.1:703621-740999 GCA_002844005.1 Limosa lapponica baueri | reverse complement strand
ACCTTTAAGATGACCTAGTCTAACCACCAACTGAACTGATAAAAAAAACCATCACTAAACCATGTCACTAAGCACTATGTCAACCTGTCTTTTAAATACCTCCAAGGAAGGTGCCTCAACCATTTCCCTGGGCAGCCCATTTCAATGTTTAATAACCCTTAATAACTTGAGGCCATTTCCTCTTGTCCTATCACCTGTGACTTGGGAGAAGAGACCGACCTCCACCTCTCTACAACCTCCTTTCAGGTAGTTGTAGAGAGCGCTAATGTCTCCCCTCAGCTTCCTTTTCTCTACGCTGAACAACCCCAGCTCCCTCAGCCTCTCCTCATAAGACTTATTTCCAGGCCCCTCACCAGTTTTGTTGCCCTTCTCTGGACCCACTCCATCACCTCAATGTCTTTTTTGTGGTAAGGGGCCCAAAACTGGACACAGTACTCAAGGTGGGGCCTCCCCAGTGCCAAGTACAGGGGGACGATCACCCCCCGAGTCCTACTCACCACACTTGAGTACAGGCCAGGATGCTGTTGGCCTTTTCGGCCACCTGGGCACACTGCTGGCTCATGTTCAGCTGACAGTTGACCAACACCCCCAGGTCCTTTTCTGCCAGGAAGCTCTCCAGCCACTCTTCCCCAAGCCTGTAGTGCTGCACGGAGTTGTTGTGACCCAAGTGCAGGACCCAGCACTTGGCCTTGTTGAACCTCATCCCATTGACCTTGGCCCATCAATCCAGCCTGTCTGGATCCCTCTGGAAAACCTTTTTATGCTCAAGCAAGTTGACACTGCCACCTAACTCAGTGTCATCTGCAAATTTACTGAGGGTGCACACCATCCTCTCGTCCAGATCATTGATGAAGATGCTAAAGAGAACTGGCTCCAATACCGAGCCCTGTGGGACACCACTCATGACTGGCCGCCAACTGGATTTTACTCCATTCACCACCACTCTCTGGGCCTGGCCCTCCAGCCAGTTTTTAACCCAGCGGAGAGTATTCCCATCTAAACCATGGGCAGCCAGTTTCTCCAGGAGGATACTGTGGGAGACTATATCAAAGGCCTTACTAAAGTCACAGAATCACAGAATCACAGAATCACATGGGGTTGGAAGGGACCTCTGGAGATCATCTAGTCCAACCCCCTGCCAAAGCCCAGGTAAGCAACATCCACAGCCTTTCCCTCATCCACCAAGTGGTCACTTTGTCATAGAAGGAGATCAGGTTTGTCAAGCTGGACCTGCCTTTCATAAACCCATGCTGGCTGAGCCTGATTGCTGGGGTGTCCTTCATGTGTTGCATAACGGCACTTAGGAAGATCAGTTCCATGACCTTCCCAGGCACCGAGGTCAGACTGACAGGCCTGTAGTTCTCTGGATCATACTTCCGGCCCTTCTTGTGGATGGGCATCACATTTGCTAGACGCCAGTTAGCTGGGACCTCCCCAGTTTGCCAGGACTGCTGGTAAATGATGGAAAGTGGCTCAGTGAGCACATCCACCAGCTCCCTCAATACCCTCAGGTGGATCCCATCTGACCATATAGACTTGTTTATATCTAGGTGTTGGAGTAGGTCCCTCACCACCTCCCTTTGGATTATGGGGCCTTCATTCTGCTCCCCGCCCCTATCTGCTAGCTGAGGGGTCTGGGTACTCAGGGAACAACCAACTCTGCTACTAAAGACTGAAGCAAAGAAGGCATTAAGTACCTCAGCGTTCTCCTCATCCTTTGTCACTTGTTACCTCCCACATCTGATAGAAGATCGAGATTCTCCCAAGTCCTCCTCTTGTTACTAATACATTTATAGAAATTCTTTTTATTGTTTTTAACATCCAAGGCCAGGTTAAGTTCTATTTGGGTGTTGGCCTTTCTAATCTTTTCCTTACATCGCCTTACAACACCTTTGTAATTTTCCTGAGTAGCCTTTCCCTTTTTCCAAAGGCCGTGAACTCTCCTTTTTTCCTGGAGTTGTGACAATATCTCTTTGTTCAGCCAGGCCAGTCTTTTCCCCCATCTGTTTGTTTTACAGCACACAGGGACAGCCTGCTCCTGCGCTTTTAAGACTTCCTCCTTTAAAAACGTCCAGCCTTCCTGGACTCCTTTGCCCGTCAGGGCTGCCTCCCAAGGGACTCTGTCAAGCGGGCTCTTGAAAAGACCAATGTCTGCCCTCCGGAAGTCCATGGTGGCAGTCCTGCTGTCTCCTTGCTTCCCTGAGAATCAAGAACTCTATCATTTCATGGTCACTGTGCCCAAGACAGCCTCCAACCATCACATCTCCCACAAGTCCTTCTCTATTCACAAACAGCAGATCCAGCAGGGCTCCTTCCCTAGTCATCTCCCTCACCAGCTGTGTCAAGAAGTTACCCCTGTCACACTCCAGGAACCTCCTAGACTGTTCCCTCTCAGCTGTTTTGTGTTCCCAGATGATATCTGGTAGGTTGAAGTCTCCCACCAGGACAAGGACAAGCAGTCTTGAGACCTCTCCCAGTTGCTTATAGAATATTTTGTCTGTTTCTACATACTGGTTGGGCAGTCTGTAACAGAATCCCACCACAATATCAGCCTTGCCGGCCCTCCTCCTGATTCTTACCCATGGGCACTCGACCCTACTAGTACCCTCAATTAGTTCTTGACATTCATAACCCTCCCTTACATAGGGCCATCCCACCTCCTCTCCTTCCTTGCCTGTCCCTTCTGAAGAGTTTGTAGCCATCCATTGCAGCACTCCAGTCATGCGAGTCATCCCACCATGTTTCCATGCTGGTGACTACATCATAGCTTTCCTGCCGCACAATGGCCATCTCCCAAGCAGCCTCAAGTATCCCATAATACTCAAGTTAATCATATTTCCCCCTTCCTGTCAGTTAAAAATTGTTGCTCAGGTTGACATTCTTGAAGGCTCTGCCTGAGTAGTTCCTTTAATGTCCCATCAATCAGCAGCTGAAGCGTTCTGAGTCCTCATTATTGTCTCTGTTGTGACTTCCTCATTAATGTTCGTGTGTCTGTGTGGCTAATTTATCACTTACCTCATTACTTGTTGTTTCTTCTATAGTGGGTAGATAACAACCAGATAACTTAATGACCCAGAGGCTCCCACACTCCACATACCCTCACACTACTGACTGACAGCTGTTGCAGGACTCAGAACCGCTGGGTACCCCATGATTACAGGGCCCAGTTCTCATTTATTTTAGACATCTGTATCATGGTAAGATAGCAAATTCAGACTTCACCGTGTTGATTGAAAGTCAGGATTCATGTTTTACATGTTTTCTTCATGTTCAGGTAGTCTTAAAGGACAGGGCAGGCATGTCATGCAACATATTTTCATCTTTCTCCATTTCATGGTGATACAAAACAGTCAGACACTTCAATGACTTTAGCACAGTATTTTATCTAGATGATTAATTTTTTTTCCAGACTTTACAAACCTCTATCATGATGGCTGAGATAAAAGTATCACAAAGAATGATGATGTAGTTGTGGTTTTCCAGTGATGTTCATCTTGTGTCTTTGATGCTTGTTTACATTATCTTCAGAAGTTTGTCACATTCTAAATGGAAAAAAAAAAAAACAAAACAAAAACCCCACATCTTAAAAATGTGTAGGGAAGGGAAATACATGTATAATGTTACATACAAAGAAGCCAAAATAATTTTTTGGAAGGTCATAATGTAAGTGTAAAGTATCTGGCAATAGGACATCCTCAATAGGACATCACATAAAGAATATTAGGACAAAATTCAAAATGGAAGTCTGCTCTCTGGAAGGCCATTCCTCTTGAGTTTGCTTAGAAAATTTCTCCTGTGCCTTGTCAGTCCCTCTAAGCTATATCATTCTTACTATTTCCAAGACCAAGTCTCTATTTAAACTGAGTCCAGATGCCTGAGACTTCATCAAACTTCCTGCCCAAATGTCTTTGCTATTTACTACATGACCTTTCCAATCTAGTTTTTCAGATAGTTTTAACCTACTGTCTTCTTTTAATTCTCCACAATTTCCATGGCTACTTTGTTTCTTGCATAAAAAATGCTGATCAAGACTAATTTTTTACATTTGCTTTTTGTTTTGGTATTTTGGGTTGGATTTTCCAGCACTATATCCAGGTGTTTTAAGGGGAGATCTTTAGTAGAAAATACAGTAATAGAAGAAATACAGGTCCATGAAGTGAAAGACATGGTTTAGTTACAAATTGAAAATGAGCCCCTTTGTTCACGCTCTCCCACTCAATGTAGGCTGCCATTTGGGCAGTAAGAGTAGTAGCGGTGGAGGAGGAGAACAGGCTTTGAATGAAGTGGCTTTTTAGTGTTTGATAAATTAGTAGCACTTAATGGAGCTCTTTAATTCCTAAACTGGAGTCTTAAGATTTCAAAAATGTAACATCCTCCAATTTACTTTTACTGGATTTTTTTATTTTTATAATATATATATATAATTGTTTAAAAAGGAAAAATACTTACTTCTGGACTCGGGTTCTCATAATTTTTCTTTCCTTGTCTGTATTTCTTTTTAAGGCACACGGCGGTTGTGATAGTGACAATAAGCATTACAACAAATACAGCTACGCTTGAAGAAACAGCTATTATAGTATTTTCTTGAGTTGAGCCTTTCCTTTCACACTTTGCTCCCATGTACCACCAGTCGTCACCTGCTGGACATCTGGAAAATAAAGGAACAAACGTGGAATCATCTAAAGTTAAATGCATGAAAAGGGCTACTTAAAATAAACAGCATCTCTGATGCACTGTTTCTATATCCCAAAGCAAAATGAAGGTAACTTAAAATGGACTTTTATTTTAAAGTTCTCAAGTGGCCTTTTGTCCTTACAAATCTGGATGCACTTTCAGCTTCCTGCTGTTTTACAGGTCACGTCTTCAGAGACAGCCTTTACCAGAAAACCCAAGCGCCATCCTGATCCTTTTGACTGCTTAAGGTTTGGCCACAGCAGACCTACAGACCTGCTGCTACAGAATGGACATCTTTTGCTACCAAGAGAGGTGCCCTCTGGATCACTCAGTTCACTTATCTATTTCCTTCTTCTTGAAGCTTATAGCACTGTCTGTTGATAGAAAACTCACTTTCTGCTCCATGACACTGATACCTGTCATTAGAACCATGGTCAAGTAATATTTGCTTCCACTAATACTAATTAGTCTCACATCCTGATGCAGCTCTGCCTTTTGTCATGCTCAGCTTTTACACAAAGCCCTTCTATCTTCTTGACTCAGTCAATTTAAAAAGGCCTTTGTAGGAGGCTTCTAGGGCAAGCAGTCCAGAAGCTTTACACTGACATTTTTATCCAATCAAACCACATTTACTACCCTCCAGAAAACTTCATCCACCTGTTTCCTCATGTGTTCTTTGCCTTTTTTTAATTCTAATATCACCTTATGCAGCAATTCGAACATGTGAGATAAATGGGGTGGAGACCACAGGCGGACTCTCAAGGTATCTCTGACGAGATAGTTGCTGAACTATGATAGTCACTTAGGTCCAGGAATTCCCCAGTTGTAGGACTGAATTGGCTGAAGACGTTCCCACCACATTCCCCTTTCCCTGCTCAGTACTTCTCCACCAGTAGATGTGGTACGTTCTCATCAGACCTTCTTATTGCCAGAAGGAGTTTATTTTCAAATTTGAAGAACTGGTATGAGCTGCCTATTCCCTCCCCCAAGAAGAAGGTAAGAAAAGAAACTAATAACCTAGCATTCATCTGGTTTTAGGACTAAAAAAAACCTGCAGGCTTTGATTCCTCCCCCTTATCCAGCATCACTATCAGCTCCGAAACAACTCCAATACCTAAAAGGGCCTACAGGAGAGAGATGGGGAGGTACTTTTTATCAGAGAGTGCAGCAATAGGAAAAGAGGTAGTGGTTTTAAAATAAAAGAAGGCAGATTTAGATTAGATATCAGGAAGAAATTCTTTACTGTGAGGGTGGTAAGACAGTGGAACAGGTTGCCCAGAGAGGCTGTGGATGCCCCGTCCTTGGAAGTGTTCAAGGCCAGGCTGGATGGGGCTTTGAGCAACCTGGTCTGTTGGGAGGTGTCCCTGCCCATGGCAGGGAGTTGGAACTCAGTGATCTTCAAGGTCCCTTCCACACTGAACCATTCTATGATTCTATGATTTCATAGTGAGAATATGAGGGTCCCAATGAGCTGACTGAAAAAAACCATACGTGCAGCACTGTTGAGTGTGCACTTGCCCTATCTTTCTAACCCTGGTTGCTCCTAGTGTTACTAGTTTTCTAGTACCTGTCTAAGCCATTTTTTCAGAACTACACATTCAACCCTGAAAACGAGTCCATTTTCAGTGCGCTGCAAAGATACCGATTGTTGGGGGACTTCATGTGATCTGGCTTAAACAGAGTTATGTATCACATCCCCCCTTGTTTCCCAATAGAAAAATCAGAGCGGAAACTGACTGCTGGTCACACACTTCCCTAGGATGGAAAGTAGGTCGCATAGGCACTAGAGCTTCAAATAGCCCAGAGATTTCAGATAATAAATGTTTTCTTTCCATAACTTTGAAATCAGGCATAACATTAAGTGTAACTCTTTTTGGTTTTTTTGTCTTCTTGGAACAGCTTCTTGACATTTACTTATATTTGTGACCTGCTTCTGATGGGTTGCACAAGAATTGTTTTTTAAAAGGTTTCTAGATGGGAGATACAACACGTAATGAGTCATCCTGACTCTTGTTGCTTCTGGCCCTTAGACGTTTGCCTCACAGCACTCCCCTAGTCTACCTGCCCTGGCACAGCATCACATAAGGTTACTGTCTTCAGCCCTAGCGCGTGTTTGAGAGCTGGAAGAATGCTGATCAGCCAGGTGGGTTACGTAAATGTATCCGCAGAGGAATAAATAAAAATTCATATTAATTTTCATGCAGGGCAAACAATCGTTTTACTCCTAAGCTTTCCTCTCTGGTTTCAAAGGCAAGCAAATACACTTTTGAAATTCATGGTCATAATTTACACTACACAATATTTCTGAATCAAATTCTAAAATAATGTCTATGCTGCTTCCTGCCTGTGAAGTATTAATTATCTTTTCTACTGATATAAATGCTATTTTGTTTCAACTGCGTTTCTATTTAACTCTTATAAATTTTGCTATGGGGACTTCCAAGGAAATGAACAGTCTATTTCATAACATTGGACTAATATATTACTGAAAATGCTAAAGACATTTAAAATATAATTTGCAGGGAAGTCAAGCAGAGTACTTCAAAATGGTCAAATGCTGAGGTTAGGAGCTTTGTTGCCCAAACTGGTTAAAAGTTTAGTCTCACAGTAGCAGTTGGAAATACTTGCCTTAATCAGCTATAGACTGTCTTTCATTAGGAACAAAGATTTATTCTACTAGAAACTTTCATTACTCATCCTAAAGTTGCATTTGAGAGTGAGTACAGGCAGTTACCTGCACACGGGGGCTCTGTCTACAATAACGCAGACACCATCATTTTTACAAGGGTTGTCTGGGCAGGAACTGGGAACCTCTGTGTCTGGCTCTTTGGGCGGGGTGACAGGGGTTGTGGTGATGGTGCTGGCACTGGACGTATTCACAACAACGGTGGGTGAAACACTTGGCTGAGTTGATAGTAGATGTGATATATCTGCATGATAAAAACACAAGAAATAATGTCTTTACTTCATGTTATTTTTCCTCTTATTCTAATGATAAGTTCTAATAGTGAAGAGCAAAGAGCCTGCTGTCCACAGGTATAACAGATAAATAGTCTTTTTTACCTTTCAGGATCATGAGGTATTTTGGAAATGTCCTCTAGATTTTTTCAGAAACAGACAATTTTAATCAAAGTACTCTATTCAAAATAATTTTCACAGGATTAGCATTGTTTTATATACCTTAATATGAGATAAAGGGATTATACAGTGCATGTACTTATCCACAAATTTATCCAAAAGTATGATTTGACGTTAGATGCACGCATAGTTCCAAAATTGCTCATTTGCAAAGTACATCACATGTATTTATATCTACAGCATTAGTGACTTAGGAAGTATGTGACACTCCATGTTTACCATATCATAAAGAATATCAGGTATGTTTACATACCTTCCATTGTTAAAAGAATATAAACACCATCTTCTTTAATAAAGTTGCGGCTTCTAAGTCTCTGATGAGTTAAGAATGCACTCGTTCCAAGTCCTGGACCTCTACTGAATGTAGTTCCATTGGGAAAAGATGCTATGGATCCCACTTTATCTGGCCTATCCCAAAAATAACTTGATGAGGAATCTGGAAAAAAAATTAACTGAATGTGAGTGTGGGACCACTCTGGATTTCTTTCTCTATAATAGAGTCCCTTCCTTCTTAGATAATCTCTGCTGCAAAGTAGTACTGAGGCCTCTCTCAACAACCAGGATGGATTGTGTCCTACTTTGCCTGCTTCTGCTTAGCTGCTCATGGATATCAGGAATACAGAGAAGACAATAAATTACCTGAAAGTCATAGAGTAGGAGCAATGCTGAACCTGCCTACAATATTTGCAGAGTTTTTTGCCTAAAATTCCATAGTGATGAGATGCACAAAACAATGGAGATCTTAAATGGCTTCGTTTAGCCTGAGGTATGGAGAAAAGAGCCTACCGGAGATGATGTTATTGGAGAGCTAGTTGAAAACCTGTTGTATTTCCTTTTTAGTTCTTTTAAAGTGTAGTGGGCAAGAAGATGAGTAGCACGAGTCATCTGTAAAATGAATTAATTCAGCGCTTCTCAAGAAAAGAGCATCTCTTGATGTGGATGTAGGCCAGAGGGTTACTTGAACAACCTGAACAGTCACAGGCCACTGATGTCCTCCCCATCAAACCCTGTTCTAAATCTCAAAGCTGAGCGTGATTGCCTGTGAAAGTATCTGACAGAGGGAGAAGAAACTGCCTGCCCCAACACCTCTGCTGGTTAGAGAAAGGCTAGGAGTTAGAAGGTGTCTCTTGGGAATCTGGAGCTATTAGCAAAATCTAAATAAACACGGGAGAAGGAGCAGAGTGCAAACAGACTGCATGTCCACAGGGTCAGGGAAGGAGAAGGGCGGAGCACTGTGGCTGTAACAGCAGAGAGCACGGGGGAAAAGGCAACCATCTATGGAGGACCTGGTGTGATGCATCTTTCATTTACAGGGGAGGACATTTAGTCTTTCTAGATTACCCGCATTGTTTTCATGCAGACAGTGTCATAGAAAAATGAATGTAAAAATAGAATTTTTAAAACAATTTAAAACAATACTGCGAATTAGACATTTTTGTGCCTGCCTTCCTTGACTAATGTTACAGTCTGAAAGCCCAGGAAACTAATTCAGTGCTGGAGGTGGTTTCTTTTGGCAAAACACTTACATGGATGCAGAAAGTCGTTTTGGCTTAAATCCAATCACTATCCAATGGTGAATATGGGGATTTTCTTTAAGATCTCTCGCTATAGAGATTTCTACCATTTCTCAGAGTTACACCTTTACCTCAACTGCCTCCTTTCCAAGTTATTGTGGACAATTGCTCCTTATCTTCTCATATCTTGAACAAGAACAGGTTATGTAATACAAATCAGTACTTTGTCCATCTGCAGGTTTGCATTGACACCACTGTACCTTTTACAAGGAGGGAGGGGATCTGTTTAATATCTGCACTTTTATCTGGTATCAACTGTCTGTGTTGTTAATTCAGTATTTTTCTTTTCAAGCCTTCTGGAAAACTTCCATTCCCATTAAAGCAGATATAAATGCATCTTCAAAGACCATATGAAAGAAATTTTAGGAGTGGATCATCCACCTATTTCTTATGCAAATCAACTTTGAAATCCAGTGTCCCAGCTTAACCTACTTGTGCATTCAGTTTTTTCTTGTCTGTGGATCAATTATGTTGTTGCTGCAACCAAATGAAACATTCCAAAAGCTAAAAAAACCTCACGAATTTACACAGAAAGAAAATTTGGCTCCTTATCTTTTGACTGTGTTTTAAACGTACTGGGTAGCACATCTGATTTTAACTAACCTGTTAACTTCAGAGGGTCAGTTGTTATGCTTCTTTGGTTTGACATCCGACGACGAATATCAGGATGCTGGTCGAGCAGAATCATGGTACCTTGTTGCCATGCACAGGGCCACTGCAACTGATCATCATTTGCTCCAGAAATCAAGTGCAAGTATATTGCTAAATTAAATGGGTTATCAGTGGTACCATTTATATACAAGCTGACCTGAAAAGCATATCCTTTACTAGAGTAAAAAGGAGGACTGTATATTTGTCCAGCTTTCCCTGCTGGACTTGTGTTGAGGAGATGTGTGAAATTTCTGATATGCCAGACATGGTGAGGACACTGAGTTTCTGACAAATTGATGTCGTCAATAGAGAGGCCTCCATTGGATAAGCCACTTCCTCTCACGCCTTGAAACACAACCCGGAATTTACTTGTGACATTCAAAGTAACATGATGGAGCTGCCAGTAAGTCTCAGGTGAACCTGAAAAACAAGGGTAGGGATTTCTGAGTGAGCAGTATGTTCAAACACTGCACTGGTCTACAGACCTTATACCAAGGCTACATAAGAGTTTCTCAGTTCCACTGGCACTGACGTGATGGAATATTTCTCCTGTAGATGTTACATATTCAGTGCAAGATTACATTTTCTCAATTCAGTTTTTCAACAGATTTAATATGCATAGAAACTCTTTAATTTGAGAGAAAATGGTGTTAATGTTTTTAAGACTGCTTTTTCTTTTATATTTTTAAAGAACATTGCATTAAATTAGTATAAATGTTGTGATAATTAAATGCACAAAGATGGCTGTCATCTGTATTATTAAAAAGAAAAAAAATCAGAGCAAAGTATATTCTAATAACTGAATAACAACACATCTCAACAACAAATGCTACAGAGGATTCTGGAAGCCTAGAACTACAAGATTTGTTCTTTTAATTGTTTTTGTATATTTAAATGGCTTGTCGGAAGTTTGCCTATGCAGAAGCACTATTCACCCATCAAATGATTAATGGTACTGAGTTCAAATTAAAGCCAGTCATTTGCAAAACCTACTTAATGTGATAAAGCCTCAGTGTGAGTCTGACGCTGCATCCAAAAATGCCTGCACTTGCAAATCCCACTTGACTCGAGGAGCAGCATGTACAAAAGCAAAGACCTCTGCACAGGGGCCTTGTAAGGCAAGTGAAAGTAGGACATCCTTTGTTAATAGTCTGTGCAGCAAAACAGTTTCTTTTGCTGTCTGGTTTATGTTCACCTGCACGGAAGACCAGACTTCCAGCTGCATTTGTGGAATAAGCAGTGCCAATCCCAGGTATAGAACTCATGCTCCACTTTCCTCGCAATTCTAAACACAGCACTCAGATATGAGTCTTAATTTCTTGCCATTTTTCATTACCATTATTATTAAGAGGAAAAAAAAAAAAGTAAACCCAGAAACAAGAACAAAAGCACCCCACTCTTTTCCATTAAATTGCCTTCTGCATAAACTAAAGCTTTTTTGAAGTGCACAGATTATATGCAAGACTGGGGTTTCTGACTCATGTTCAGTAAGTAGATCGGCTACTGTGCTGGAAAATGTCCCACCCCCACAACCTCCCCTGCTCCTAGCTGAAGGCAGCCACAGCTGCCACAGAGCAGCAGAAAGGGTTCAGGGCTTGTCCCTCAGCCCCTCGAGCGTGGTGGTTCAGTGCAAACCCATGAGCAGCTCAGCCAGGGTGTCAGATCACAGCTGGAAAGGGCTGCAGTGTCACTGTTTCTCCCAGTTTGTTGACTGCGTTGATGAGGGTAACTTGTCACCATTAAACCATTCCTGAAAGCTTTACCAGAGATTGTCAAAGTAGGAGAAGAGATCAGAGACTTTAAAGGAAATTATGGACTTGGGAAAGCAGGAATGGGAGATGGCACCTAATATACATGGAAGAGTATTTGTAAAGAAGGCTGAAGTATGGAAAAATTAATCTTGGCTTCAAAGCAGGGTTTGGAAGGGTTTGGAGGGCTCAGACTGATCTGAAATCTACATCTGCCTTAGCAGTCCTGACACTGATTACTGATGGCACACAGGGATGAAAAAAGCATCAGGGTGAAGAAAAGAGTGGAAAAAAGAGAAAATAAAAAGAAAAACACACACCAGCAACAATTGAGCCTAAAGGGATAAAAAGGCAGAAGAAAGGACTTGATACCTATTTAGTTGAAGACCCTTATGTTACCAGATTGAAATAGTTGTAGCAGCAATGGAGACCAAGTAATACTTAAGTATTTGAGAAAGTAATTTAATCATAAGGTGAGGTTGGCAAATCTAGCTTAAAAAGCTCTTGTCCATTAACAGACCTCAGTTGCTCATTCTGTAGGCTGTTGGCTCCTAAAACCACAATAACTTAATTTTCTTCAGACTACAACTCAGATCATTATTTGCTGCCCACGTATTTCAGTTAAGTAATTTCAAACCTTGCTTAAAAATCAAGTTGAATTTTATTTATCTTTTTTAAACTGGTATGGTAGGTATTCCAGGGCACTTACTTATACTTTCTATCTTTTTACTATTACTTTCTTATTCATTGTAATTTACTCTAATAACCAACTTCATCTGTTGCTATTGATACCAGCTATTCTAGAACAGTTAGAATGACTGCTCATGGAATTTTAGCTATTTTGGTGAGAAAACTATCTTGATAATGCAAGAGTTTGTAATTTGTGGTAATTGATTATATTATAGGAAAATGGCTGACTGAGGATCCATCAAGTATAATTTCACCAGCAGAGAATCAATTACATAGTTAGAGAAGAAGCCAAGGAATAACGCTTGGAGATGAGTCACTTTGCTACAATATTTTCCCCCAGTACTTTGAAAAGGATATTGAGTATAGATTAAACCAAAATGCAATTTTATTCCATACCTTTTATCTCTTCAATGAGTCTCAAAGTACCGTTCGGATGGGCTGAAGTATACTCCCTGACCCCGACATACAGCCGGTCGCTTTCGTGACCACTGTTATAAAAATAGAATTGTAAGCACTGAAAGCCCCTTTTGGGATACAAGATTCGGCTCTCCAGGATGGCTGTGCTTCCCTCCGCTCCAGCGCTGGTGTTGAAATGCATGAAGTAGCCTGAATCTGTCGAGAGTCAATGAAAAATGAACGGTAGAGGAGAGAGAAAAAAAATTTTCC
Source organism: Limosa lapponica baueri (assembly GCA_002844005.1). NCBI lineage: Eukaryota > Metazoa > Chordata > Aves > Charadriiformes > Scolopacidae > Limosa > Limosa lapponica. The sequence continues at coordinate 727,858 of KZ505803.1, read as the reverse complement.
TGCTGTACCTATATTCTTTACACTGTATTGTAACACCACTAGTGGACATGGTCAAGTCAGGGTCAGGGTAAGCTAGACCCTGCACAAATCCTCAGACTGAGGACTGATACCTGTTCACATTCTCCAGAGGCAGAACTGTTCTCCTTGCAACTTTTTTTTTCCTCATTTGCCTATCTCTAGCAGTTTTTACTCAAAAGCATGGGCTTTTACTCTTTACCCAGTGCCAGTAATTCACAGTTAATTCTCTCTTTGGAAGACTGGTTTAAGCTCCTGAACTCATGAAGTTTCCTCTGGCAGATTCAGAAAAAATATATATTCTGGCTATATTCTCAATGAATTTTTCACCTGAGCCCTGATACTATAAGTCATTTCTAAATCCTAATCCTTTCCAAAGACATACTGACCAATTGTTCAGAAAAGCAGCAATCTTTCTGGTGTGCCTGTACCATAGGTTAGAACATTTTATATAGTTCTTGTGTCAGGATGTGACACTGAGGTTAGAAAACAGATCAAATGAGATAACGACATTCAGTCTTCTCAAGTAAGCAGAAAATCGAACTTAGCACATGTCCCTAAGGATGTACATTTATGTTCCTTAGTTAAAAAATAAACTGTAATTTGTCAACAAATAAACAAAGGGCAGGGCCAAGATCGAAGTCAACTCACATGCCTCTGCAGAAAATGCTTCCTAGAGAGATAAGAACAGTCTTTTCTCTTACCTTTACATTCTCCCATATTAGTGTGATCAGTATTTGGTCCAGCAGGAATGCGAGACAAACGCTGCCAATCACTGTTATCGTCTGAACTTTGAATCATGCCACATATATTTTCAAGTTCAAAACTGCAAGTGTCCATGAAACTTAGGGAGGAGGCTATAACATTAAAAAAAAAAAAAAACAACAAAGAAAAAAAAAGAAAAAAAAAGTTTTTAATCTTTCTATTACATGACATATGTTTTAATTCTGAATGTCCAAAGCCAAAAGCAGGGAAAAACTACATGCGAACACAAAATAATCAGCAGCTTCACATACCATCAATGTTCATAGGTATAATGTTCAGGAACTCAAAACATTTGGTGATTAATACTGACATTAATGAGATGTCGTCAGGACCACTCTAGGCACTTAGCAAGCAGAGGATGGTGCCAGCTAATTGTCATATCCCATTTTTTATTTATAAAAGGAACACTAGTACCAGCCCCAACCCACCAACCTTCACACAGCCTAAAAGGTCCTGAGACGTCCCACTCATTCCTCTGCTTTCTTTGGGCCAGTCCATACATGGCCACAGATTTTGATAAAGGTTCACTAATGAATCAGCTGGAGTGCTTATTTTTAAATACAGGAGAGCAGAATTTATTTTGCTGCAATAAGTAAACCCTGATTTTCAAAATGTTGGCTTGAAAAAAACATTTGGCAAAGTACTTTTGGGACCAATGGATATCTCACCCAAATTTTTAAGATGTCTTGCATATAACAAGTGAAAAATTAAATGAAGGAAAACTGTGCAGTTGAATAGGAAACGGAAAACACTGTATGAAATGTTTTCTCTGTCTAAAGCAAACCTTGGACAGGTGAAGGAAAACACAGTCCAGGTTTACCCCTGTTCTTAGATTTGTTTCTCATTGTACCATGTCTGAGCTCTGTGTAACACCGTCCATGATTTGAAAACAACTAAGTTAATAAAATGCTTCATGGTTATTGCTTTTCAAATAATGTCTAAAGTATTGTGGCATGTTTAAAAGTTTCATTGCACCACAAAAAGGACCTTGAGTATCAGAAAAATCAACCTCAATGGCATGCCAAATGCTTCACTTAGGCTGTAGCTCAGGGAAGCACTTGAGTATGAACTGCTGCCAAATCAGTTGTACTGCGAAGATGTTTTGTACTGTCCTCATAGAAAGCTACAACCCTCTGGAGGTTGCAAGGATTTCAGATGTGCTGTACGACTGATACCTTTTAAGATACAGTATTGGTATGATGATGTAAAAACCAAGAAAAGATTTTCATAGTAAATGTTATATTGATGTTACATTGACTGCTGGAGAAAGAAAGAAACCCAGGGTGTCAGCAAGAAGGTAAGCAGAATTGGAGAATTATTAGATAAAAGAACTCTTTGAAATCAAAATTTTTTGAAAATACAAAACAAAATATGAAATCAATTTGCCCAGACAGGAAAGCGGTAGCCTAACTACCTTAATTAGAAGGTGCTGGCTGGAGTGGTGAACCTGCACAACAGGAAGAGAGGAAAGCAAGACTCAGTAGCTAACAATGTGTTTCTTAGATTAATTAATGAGACAGGGGAAGGGGGCACTGCTTGAGGGAGGTTTTGAACTCCCCCTGCACCAAAAGCCAGAGACTTTGTTGGTATGTAATGAAAGGCTGGACTTGGAAGAAAATACATGGGGGATGAGTGGTGAGTCCTAACTTCCAGAGGCTGAAGCAGACCTCGTGGTCAGTTCTGTTAAGTGTTCTAATACTAGAAGAGGAAAGTAGGCTAAAATCTACTATTATCATATAGCCTGAAAGACAGTCCTGAAGAAGAGATCAAAACAGAGCTAAAGTATCAGTCAGGATTTCTTATGATGTGGGCTGTTTTTTTTTTTTCAATTTAAGAACTAAATTTCCCATTTTTAATGCAATTTCCTAACCACGTGGGCCTTCAGCAGAAATTCAGTTTAAACTTTTCCTTAAATCATGTTCAGCAACAGAAGTAATCTTTTGATTCCTCTGGGAGGATATCTACCACCCAAACCATGTCTGGCGTTCTCAGTATTCCCTCTAACCTGAAAGGGTAGAGGTTGGGTGGGTGAGGGCTGGGTCCTGTGAAGCACCCGTCCTCCCTGGCACAGGGGCCACTTGGGCAGATGGTGGGTGAATTGAGGACCACCTGTGGCTCTGCCGATATTGTGCACACTATACGAAGCCAAGGGACAGACTGGAGAGCAGGGCAGGTCCTGATTGCACTGGGGGTGGTGGCAGATTTGTCACTAATTTCAATGTGACCAGGGTGTGTTTCACTTGGGGAACATGCCTTTGGGTTAAGAATAAAGCGTCATGAAGTATTTATGTAATGCACGAGAATAATGGAAAGTTTATATGATTAATGGAGAGGAAGAAGGACCCCATCCACTGTTAAAGACATCCTTAGCTGTAGGCACTTCTGTAAGACCTAAGTGACTGTATGCCAAGTGCTGGTAAGTAAGGCTGCATGTAAGTGTGTGTTCAGTTTAGACCTACATGAACAGAAATTTTTTCAACAGAATTGTATGCTCAAAAAATGCACTGTTTGAATAAAACTGTTTGATAATAATTTGAGGTATCTGTAGAATGAAGCCTAAATATAATTGTAAACCAGTACTCACTACTTGGGATACTGAGGCAGCGAAGTAAAAGTTTTCATCTGAGTACCAGGGCTCATTTGATGTAGTCACAATTACAGAATTATGTTCCAGTTTAGTAATAGAATTGTCTATATTTCTCTGTCTCTTACTTTCACTCAACTTTCTAAAATTAATCCCGCATGAGCAAAATAACTCTTTTGACCACTTTTGTAAGAGGCTGGGTTTGAAACTGAAAATAAAAATCTAAAAAGCTCAGATTTTCTTCCTAACAGCATCTGTACCCTATTTGCATGAACACACACTCTGTCTCACAGATTGCGTGAGAGCAGAGTAGGTACGATAGCCACAGCAAAGATACTCATTTCTGTACAGTGTCTGAGCAACAGCTGCAGAATAATGGGTGAAAAAAACAAAAAGCTTTGTGCAGAAGCACACATTTTAAACAGCCACCCAAGGGATGAACAAAAATCAGCTGCTGAGTGAAGCTGGTTTTTAACTAAAGGTCAGATAAAATTGCACAGAAAACTCTGCTACACAGCAGTATTTCTGCAGGAGGGCTATGCTATTTCTAGCTCTACCATTATTTCTGGTGGTTTTAGCACAATTCACTTCTCGAAATATGTTAGCATCTCTTTCACTTGTGCCTGGATGAGTCCAGCATGTATGTATCACCCTCATTTCTTTCAAATCCCAGAAGCAAAAAAAAAAAAAAAAATTAAAAGAAATGGAGAAACTCACAGCAATTGTACAGCCGGTTCAGTTTCTGGAGATCATAATCACTGAAATCCATTCGCTGTCCGATAACATCCATGAAGTCTGGTATGTTAGTGACGATGGTGGGTTCAGTTCCATTCCTGAATGCAGTTTGGCTATAGTGCATCACAGAAGTGTAGTCATAGGGAACATTCAGGGAGTCTGATGTTGTATCATTATATTTGTTGAAATTATGCTCTTTACCTAAATGGGAAAGATAAAAGGAAAGATTTTTGTTGCCCAAGAGGACCAAGTTTTGATGTACAGTCTTAAAGAGACAAAGAATCCATCAGATCCCCACGTATTTTTTTGTAGTTGTTTACTTGTACTTAATCCATAAAACTATTTTATTTCTAGTCAGAGGAATTTACTTTCCTCTTTCAGCCACTGGTATATAACATGATGACTTCTGCTGCATGAAGGAAAGCTTTTTGCTACCAGAAATCTTTTTCCTGTGAAACTACCCATAACCTTTGATGGACTTGTGATACCCAAAAGTGGAAATACTGTTTCAGTACTCAAATTAATGCAATTTGCAACTGTAATGCCTCCCTGTTTCTAATCTGTGTTCTCTGATGTTTAATTGGTGGTCATTTTAGCTTGCAATAAACACCTTAGAGTTCTCATCAGATAAGCTTCCAGAATTTAACTTTACAGATATTTTTTTGAGTATGAGCAAAGAACTGTTACTAACTACCCCATGGAAGGTAAAGTTTTAAATGTTTTAAATTAGTCAAAATACAGTACCAGAGTATAACTCTGGTCAGTGTAAAAAAGATGCAGCAGTTTCAAATGGGCTAACAACAGCACAACTTATCATTAAAGAATCAGCAAAATGTAATGGAAATCAAATAACAGAGTCTAAGTAATTTTCTGTAATATATACTTGCATATGCACCTGACTATTGATCACGGCTAAATAAGAATGCATTAAATTTAATCATTATCTGTTTTTTTCAGTCTTCTGTGTGTACCTGTGTTAGGAAAGCATCAAGTCTGTATATAACTTTGTTTTTGAACTGCCTGAAAGTCAGAGAGGATGATGGCAAGCTGAAGAGGCAGAGACCGAGCAGAGTCCCGAGGGTCCCTGTGCCACCTCTCAGGCTTGTGCCAAATACGCCAGCACTTACACTCACAAGCTGCATCACTAAAGTAACCGCTCGTGGCATGCAGACCCTGCAGGGGGTCTCTCCTGTCTGTACACCCTCTCTGCGCTCTCTGCTGTCTCAGCTCTGCTGCCCGCACTGGGTGTAGTGGCCGGGGAGAAAGAGGAACACCAGTGTTTTCACTGGAGACTTTCTACTGGTTTTGGTCGCACTGGGTTTTTCAGAGTGGGATTTTTTTTTTTCTGTTACTTTTGTTTTGTCAAGGGCTCCCAGAGTAACATTGCTTTTAGAATATTCATTTAAATAAACTAAATTATTCTCTTCTGTTGCTCTTCTGTACAACATGTAGCATAACAGAACTCAATTCTCTCGTGAGGTCTCTGGGAGCTGTTGTGGTACAAGGAATAACCACAGCAACAACAAACGAGGCTTTCTGTCCCAAATAGATGACACTTGATATTTAATTTATTGATACGCTGGCTCTGAAAGCTAAGTACGGATGAGAGAATAGTGTGGCCACCAAAGGATGGCTGGAAGGGATGTTCACTGCTAAACCCCCTAACACCAGAGTCTGAAAGGAAAAGCTGGGGAGTGACTGACCAGCCTGAATCCTGTCCCAGATGATGGACACGTAGTCGTCCCTGTCGGACCGTGACTGCTCATGCCAGAATCCCAGGGCGTGCAGGAACTCGTGCTGGATTGTTCCAATCCTGTCACAGTTGGCTCCGATGGAGAGCTGCTGCAAGCCCTCTTGGCGGTTTCCCACCGAGGACCAGCACCTAGCATTGGAATAAAATGAGAGAGGGCTCTGTGAGACACATACCATCCCCACGCCACGTGAACTCCAGAATCAGTCTGTTCAACAGGTACATTTTTAACTTGAGTGTTGAAGTTACATTTTGCTACAGCGAGCACTTTTTCATTGATCTGTTCCTTACCAGATCCTTTCCTTTCATATTTAGCTCTGTTTCGATGAACAAGCGGTTCCCCTGCTCTGGCTCTATTGTTTTTAATGGGTTTCCTTCAGCAGAAAAATGTTGAGCTATTTGTGACAGAAGAAGACTGATGAGGATTTCATTGGTACTCTGGTAAACATGGAAGACTGTGGACACATGATTTAGAGCAGTTACTATGAATTAATAATTTTCAGCTGGAGCACAGTATGTGACTGTGACTGCACTTTGAGCCTGTCCTTATCATAAGGTAAACCAGGTTTACCTTCTGAAAAGCTGGGGGATTTGACAGTGCTTTTCACAAGCTCTTTTCTTTCTAGTTATTTGTGAGCACTTGATGCTGACACACACTCACAAGGAAGAGCAAAACCACAGCTGTGCTGGAAGTTTTTACTAAAGAATAAAAAAATTCAGCAAGCTATCTGCACAAGCCAATAAAATGGCACCCCAGGTCCACAAACTAGCAAGCACAGAGAGTTACATCTAAATTGATATTTTACGCAGCAAATAAATCAACACTTACCCAATGAAGTCCATAAAATTAGTCGGGCGCAAAATATGCCATGGAATTTGTAGTCCTATCACCCCAGAAATTTAAAAACACAAGCACACCATGTGCTTTCGAACCCTGTAACTTATTAGAGCAACATATTCCCCAGTATTTGTCTTTCCACAAAGCAGCACAGGCCTTGGCTATCGATTACTCATTAAAATCACAGCATGAGACCTAGGAAGGAGCACATGTGGTATCCATGATTTCACGGGCTTCCCTTGAACAAGGCCTTGTATCAATTATGCAGCTTTGTCTGGTTGTGCAGAAGTCTAAGAAGTCCATCACAGTTCTGGGTTCACCTCATACCAAAGCAGCTGCTTCTGGCTACAGGCATATCCATGACACTTGGCAAAATTAACATCCAAGTACCAGAGGAAGCAGCTTTCCCTTGCCTTCAGTCTGCCAAATGCTTATGACACCATCGTTCTGCAGCCACGGAGGGAGTCAATGCTTGGTCTGTGTTGCCCAGCTCTGAAAATAATACTGGTGAGTGTGACAAGGCAGTTGAGAGCAATGGGCACCCGGAACCCCATGTTAGCGATGCCTTCAGGAAGGGAGAAAATGGGGGAAGTCCTAGCTTCTCCAAGTGTGTGAGAGCCGCATCTCCCCTGATTCAATGCTTTCTGCATTGCTAGATGCTCCAGCAGAGGTTAGAGGAACAGAGAAGTACCTGCTCTGACTAATCCCACCAGCCTTCTTTTTGGAAGATGGGCTGTAAGTAGATACATGCCATCAGTAGCAATGATGCCATCTAGAAATCCTGTTCTCTGAGAGCCAACACTTATTTCAGGCACATTTTTATACTATTGTCCTGCTAGTAAATAACTTCCCATAGTATCACAGCTCACCACTATCAGCACACAGACACTTTGACTTACCAGCACCAAGCTGGTTAGCCAGGGATCTGTATCAATCCACTTCTGCGTGGGTTCCGTTTGCCTTGTGCCACAGTGGCAAAGACCTGAGGTGAGCTCCTAGGAGATCTCCATGAAAATCTGATGCCCCATGTGGAAATACTAGAGATGGGATTGATCCACCCTGGTCTGCTAACCATTTGACTCTACCACACCATGCAAGTTTTCTTGCTGAATGAGTCCTGCTCTTCATGAGAAGATTAGGGAGAAATGGCACATCCATTGCAGGATGCCATCCCAGACTGATCCATGAGCTTAGCAGGCAACTGCCACATCTGATATTCCTGCATTTCCATAATTCACAAGAAGCCCTCATGTATTTTGCTTAGCACACAGGTTGGAGTCAAGAAAAGGTCTTTAAATAGATCCACAGTCTAACCTCTGCTGCAGATGCACAGACCTGAATAGAGGGTGAGGCAAAAGGCTGTGTGATAGAATACCTTACATGTACCTCTACCCACTTAGCATTATAAATATATATATATGTCTGTAAATACAATGCAGGCAGTAGCCAAGGCTTGGCATATGGTAGATAAAGAATGTGAACACAGAGAAGGCTCTTTGCATGGGGGTTATGACACTGTTTATGTACATCAGAGACTACAAATATATTTTTATATGCTGTCCACCCAACAAAATGGCAGCTGGCTTCTTTTGTGGCTGACTTCCTTTCAACACAAAAGGACAATCCAGACAGGGACTTTATGGCCTACCACAAAGCCTTTTGACACAAAGTTCCCCCACATTCCTCTGTCTGGTTTATAGATGCAAGCCAAGATTGGAAAAGCAAAGTTGATTTATCAACTTTTCTTGGTGAATCCAGCTGGTGTTGCCAGGGGCTGTGTGCTCCTGTCTGCACTCTACCCTCTGGACTGAGGTCTTTAGTCTGCAGCTAGAGGAGTCTCAGCTGCTTGAAAAAAAAAATAGTTGGGAAGGGCAGAGTGGAAATGGGTTGATTTACCCCCATTTCACCTTGTGCCCTTATATGGGAAGAGAGGGACGGAGTGCAATGAAAGGCACTTAATGCAGGGTCAGTCCTGACAATTTCTTTGTACAGCCCCAAGCGAGCTCACTGAAACTGGACAGCCGTTTTCAGGAGACTGCGCCGTTTATCTCCAATCTTTTAAAAAGTGCTGCTAAGCATTAATTGCTTTATGGATGTGTCAGCTGAGATGATAGAAACATTTCAGGGCAAGCAACACACCAGGCAGTGAGGGAAAGATATGTTATCCCACTGGAGTGGCTTGTCTTCTTCGTCACCATGACTCATCTATTTTTAATAGACATACAGATGAAACATTGTGCAGGGGCCTCTTACTTGCCATAGGCTAAACATTGTGGTTCTTTTTCAGGTACAATTATTAGCAAATTCAATGCATACTTTATGTGATGAAGGACTAAAAAATTTAGCAACATGAGTTTTCCATTTGGCTCAAAAAGCCAAAGAGTCATTAGCACAGGAAAATGCATTGCTCCCCGAGCCTCCACTTATACATCTTTTAGGGTTGAATTTCAATGTCATGTGCACAGCATGAAGAGTAGAAAATATAAAGAGCCAGAGACCGAAGAAAATTTGAAACAATTATCTGCTACAAATATCTCAGAAGAAGCCAAAGGGAAAGGGAAACATTTCTATTATCAGAAAATCTTTTCCCATTTATGAATGCATTCTCATATCAGGAAATGATTTTCCAAAAGTAAATTTCCTCACCAGGCTATCAAGCTTTCCCTGATCTTTCCTAATAGAGAAATGGTTGAGTATAGGGCGGAGAATATATTTGTTCTTGTTGCATTGTTTTGACAGAGACTGTCTTAGAAAGGGAAGCAGCTGTGGCAATTTTGACTTCTTTACTGGAGTCTTATTTTGCAAAATTTAAGGTTGAATAGCATAATTATTCATCAAAAGAGGTAAATAAACAGAAACCTCTGTAAAATATCTCAGTGCTGTGCAGCATTTAAAAATATCGCTGTTATATCCAAATGCTGGTTTGACATTGTTCAAATGCTACTCCATTTGTTACAGTCAAACAAATTCATTGTCCCACAGTTAGAATTACCATATTTCTGCTGGGATCTTTTTTTTCTGAAGACTAAGATATACTAAGAATGACCATTTGAAACTTGACACTATATATCCAAAGATCAGTCAAGAAAATAATTGGTTTCTTTCTGGTATCTTTTACCATGCGCAGAAAATTATCTCTTAAAGGATTTGATTGCCTCTTATATTTAAAAATAAGTATCAGCAAGAAATTGTTCATTACTACCTAGGTAATACCTGTTTGGGAAATTTCTACAATTTCCGGTTAAAAAAAAAAGACTGGAAAAACAGACACAATAAAAATACAGAATTATAATCAGATATATGAGTTTTAGAGTGAGTACTGGCCATCAAAATAGCCTGTAGCCAAACAGGACAAGAGTTATTTTGCATTACTCCTCTTACCCACTTCCTTTGAAGACAGATATGTAATTCTTCTCCCCTGCCCAAGGTTTGAAGTCAATACAGGTTTTCAGTCGATACTGTTCAAATGCCTTGAGGATGAGCCCCTTAGCATTCATTTCTGCAAAGCAAACAGTGTTCTTGTCAATACTGAGCCAATAGATTTGTACTATTAGCTGTATGAAGCAAGTTCTAAGGGTGGGTCTTGCTCCAGCAATCTTTGATTAAAATAAGAAGGCTTTTTTGCTGAATTAAGACTTGGTAGGGACCTAAACTCCATAAATCAGGTTGTTGTGACATTATGTATTCCTCTTGTTTTGTTTCTGTGTAATTTTTCTTTGGTACTTATGTATAAAATAGAAAATAGTGAGTATATAATACATGCTAGCGCGCGGTTCTTAATTTTGCAAATTCTGTCATTTACTTTGCTGAGATTTATGTGAGCAAGTACTAAATAAACAGGGAACAAAGATGTCAGATTTCACCCAGTGTAAATCGCAGGCTACAGATCTCTCACAGAGCCTCTCCAGGACTTGAACTGCTGACGTCATGTCTGGGGTATCTCCTCTAAGCAACTTTTATAGTCTCAGACCCCTCACAGGTTTAGATCTGAATCTAAACTGGGGGCGGGTGATATTTTTTTCCCCCACGTTGTGTAGCATGGGCACAATCTCCCCATGCAGTACACGGTAGGAACTCAAGCTCCCTGTCTCACTGCTTGTCTCTGCTCTGCAGAGCCACAGCCGGGTGGATTTGAAGGGATGGAGACAAGCTATGACCTGTCCCTGTCCCCACAACAGGGGACTCAGCAATGTGCCGTTGCAAACCGCATTGCCTGCCATGATGCCAATTTGCTGTCGGTGCTGCAGGTAATGTGAATGGCCAGGAAAGCTTTCTTGCTTTAAAAAGATCTTCAATGTTTTTCTTTCTGCTTAGCACAGTTTCACATCTCAGACGCATGCTTTTAAGATCAAATCAATCTGCTGGGCCATTGCAATGGCAGGATAAGACCCATCCAAGAAAGGAGGTGGGAGCCAGCACCAGCACCAAGATGATATACCCTGCCTGTGCACACCATGGCCCAGTCCTGCTGTGGGAAATGGTCTGCTTGAGACTTGCAAGAGGAAAGGATGCCATGGAATCTTTATCAACCTGTTTTTAACATTTCAATCAACACAACATGCAGACATTGTCAAGGGCAAATACTGTACCCAGGCTGTCTTCAAGGACGTAGGGGATAACGTGGGGCCACCGATAGTTGTCACCAATGATGGAGTTCCGTTCCTGCATCCGAGAAAGAAAATAAGTATGCAGTCCCTACTAGAAAGTGGTTTAAGATCAAGGACTACAATAGTGCTAGAGCAAAGCATGTCTCCTGCAAGTCCAAGGAATCAAAGAGCTCAAAAACTTTGGAAGATCATTCAGAGGTCTAAGGCTTGGGTTTGAAATTCCTTCACTCCCTTCTACCAGTGTCTCCAACTGCTGCAGCATTTTCTCCAAACGAATAACCTGAGATTTTGATGCATGTGTGAGGAGAGCTTCAGCTCCTGTGGGAAACATTAAGATCTACAGTCCTGAAAATTGCACAGAGATTAGTAATTCTGCAATTTTTCATAATGCAAGGGTTAGTTCCTGTGACTTTAGCAAGTGCTTTCATTACTTCCACTGATATGTCGCAGCCAAAGCAGTTCACCAAAAGGGAGAATAAAACACTACTGACTTTCACGGGTACAAGACACTTTTGGGGTTTCTATTAGGAGCTGTAACTTGCTATGTAATTTTTTTTTAATTTTTTTTATTTGATCAGATAGTGTTACTGGACAGATGCTTTAAAATGTGGTATTACAGATTTAATTTTTCCATTGCTTTTAGTGAATCTACTTAAATGATGAAGGTTTTGCAGCACTGGTCTGTAAATTTAATTGGCTCATAATAAATATCGTGCTGATAAATCACGAATCTTTTATATAAACCTGTCTGGATGTAATCAGTGCTGCTGAATCTCTTAAAAGTACAAATATAAAAAGCACAGTAAAGGAAACAAGAAGCTAATAATATTGATCTAATGGCTAACCCAACCTTATTCTGGATAATGTTTCTGCAAATGCGCCCGACTCTTTGATTGTCTATGACGTTTGGTAGAAATCTATTCCCAAACGTTTTCAGTTTATTGTTACATAAACAGCATTTACTGTTAGTAGGAGCAGGATGCATCAATCATTTCCATGCCAGTGATAATTTACATTGCATAAGTCAATGACACATTTCTGGTTTTATATTTTATATTTGAACTCACCCTGTCAAGTTTGATGTCTCCCTCAAAAAGGTCTAGTCCTAAAGCTAAAGGGAAGAGGAGATTAACATTCCGTTATTGTATTGATCTGTGGCTACCATAATGAAAATCACCAAAAAAAATTAAAAGATAAACTGAATTTTAAAAACCTTCATTGATGTCAAAGATGTCCTGATCAATTCCTCCATCTACATCTATTTCTGAAAAACAAAAAGACAAGTGAGGTAGGACATTAGCCCTTGCTGTTATCTTTATGAAGTGTGAAAATTAATGCAATAACAATAACAGTAATTATAAATCTGTGTCTGTCCTAGCGATGTTTATGAGCAGCTGTTTTTGTTGACTGCCTCCCGTGCATACAAATAGATCTTTAAACAGAACTCACCAGTTGTCTCTGAAGCAGGCTGGGGAGGGGGAAGAAAAAAAAGATATTATTAGAAAGGCACATAATGAAATGCAGCTCGCGTTACTCTCAACAGTATTAGAGATGAGATTTAAGCTCAACTGACAGCACTTAGCGCATGGCTTTGTATTGGATTGACTGGACACACTGCCTTCTCATTTGACTGGAAATGTTTACTTGCTTATGTGCTGGTTTTGTGTCCTCCCCACTTCAGGTTGCCCAACAAGTCAGTCGCCCAGTATGGCTTCTGTGAAGTTTTCACAGCCTTTTTTCTCTCACAACTGAGACAGTGCCTATTGGTCTTTCACAAACGGGAAAAAAGAGACTATTATTTCTATTAAATCAAGTATTGCTACTAGTCTGGTGCTCTACGGAACCTATGGAAGCTATGCTTGACTTTCAATTGTAAAGCTGAAGATGGGGGAATCCAAGATCCGTATTGGAGCAAGACCATAATGAGATATAAGTAGCACACTTTTCCTTGCCATAACATGCCCACAGAATATAATCTATATCCTTCTACTGGACTAGACACTTCATTTTGGACTGGCTTGAACAGACTTGATGTAATACTATGCAACTATTTCTCATGCAGTGAGTAAAATCATGAACAGCCTTTCTAAGCCATTGTTGCTGGCTGGGTTTTCCTGGTTTTTTTTTTCCTTGTATTTGTATGTTTCAAAATATGTTCACAAACTGAAGGTTAAAAACACCCTTAAATTCTAAACTCTGACAATATAGGTTACAGATAGAGCAAATGATAATATATAACAGTAACTCTGCAAAGCAGGGTAGGATTTTTACTTTTATACTATAGTTTCCCCCCGACTGTTTTTCTTTCTCCATATAAATAATTTGTTAAATTTTGTACATGCAGTTTTGCATGTAGGACTTATTTTTCAGCAGGATAAGTACCTACAACCTCCATTAAAAGCAATGATGAGTACAAGATCAGAATGTTGAAAAATAGCAAAAATCAAGTCCATGCAGTCCACAAGAATATTAATTTCAGTAATTTTTGCCATCTGTATGATGGATAAGAAAATAGCATGGCCAGAATATTCAAGGGAGACTTAAATGCACATGTTCTTCTAGACCTGGCATTTTGGCAAGTAATGATGGGAACAATTCTGAGGGCAAACATAACTGTGGGCCCTAAAACTGATGGCGTTCATATTAAAACTTTAACCAAATGCAGAAAAAGAAAATAATTTCAACGAAATTTCTTCCTTTGTAAAAGGTTCAGAAAGAAAGCTTTGAAATTGTCAGAATGTCCCATTTTAGCTTTTTAATGATAGATTCATTTTCAATCTGAAATTACGGTCTTGTGAACTTCAGCAAATGGCAGAAAAAATACTGTAAATACAAAAGCCTGAAACCGTATTTTATCATTTTTGATTCGCCTGAACTAAAATTAATTCAAACTGTTGCTTCACAGTTTTTGTCAGATTTGATCATTTATTCTGATTGCCTGAGACAGGAAACCCATTTTTTGCCTAACCAATTAGAGGTTATAATTTATAGGTTTAAGAGAGATAATGTCTAATCGGTATGAGCTGGCATAATCAAATGCTTAATATCTAAATGTTATATAGCCAGGCAAAGTTTTTAATCAACAACTTTTTCTGCTTCTTAATTTTCTTAATGAAAACTACCACCCACATATGTCCTTGCCCAGCCTAAAGGCAAGATTTTGGCCTTGAAGTGCTGGTTACAAAAACCATTGAGTAGAATTAGTTTCCTGACCCAATTTCTCCTGAAACAGCTCTTTTTCAGGATGTCACCAGTTTAGATTGTTTCAAAATTTGACAGATTTGAAGATACCCGACTCTTAAAAACCCAGTGTTACTGTGGAAAATTGACTGAGTCCACTGAAAAACTGTTTCCAGAGTTGGGCAGATGCAAACGCTGAAGGATTGATTTTGATCTCACATTTCACTGAGTTAACTGGTATTATTCAGGTTTACATTGATACATTATAAATAAGGATGAGGACTTCAGAAAAAAAGAATAAGCATATAACTCTATACAGATACAGTTTAATAACCCAAAATATCTTTTCCAGACAAATCATCCATAAATCTGAAATGTCAGTAGACTCCTCTTACATTCTGAAGTTCTATTGCAGATATATCTTCTCATTACATTTCTTTATCACTGGATGTGCATAAGACAGTATCCAGTCTACGTATTCAAGTTTTGAAATGAAAGTGCAGCTTGTAAAGCAAGCTGAAAGTACAGGGGCAAAGTGTGTAACGGACATTTTGAAGACTTAATTTGCTTTTAAAAATCCCACTCCCACCCAGATTTCTAGCAAATGTGAGAGAAAAAAATGACAAGTAAAGCTTGAAATATTCAAAATTTAAAATCACATTATCATCTTTTCTATCAAAGATTATTGGTGGAGGAGAAGAATCATACCCATATATGCTGAATCACCTTAGACCCATTAACAGAGAGTAGACTGTTTCTACAGCTACACTAATTGTAGACTACAATGTTCCCATATCTACTAATCAGAAACATAATTCTGCTAAAGGTGAAAACTGATTGGCTCATGGAAAAGCTCCTCTACCTGCAGGAAAAGGTCACAAACTGAAATCAATGTAGCTAAGTCCAGCAGTACTTTTGCTGCATAAACCAAAATGCGAGTCCATGGCTGAAGAATAACAAATTCAGCAATCAGCTGAAATCCAGGCAGGTCCTCAATATCTGAAAACTGTCTCTGAATGTTTTATGCCGAAGGAATCCCTTTCATCACTCCTTCCCACTTCCTTCTCAACAAAACTAGGTCTTTAGTTCTGTGAATCGCATCAGCAAAATAACCGGTTTCTAAAGGAGTAACTCTGCATATAAGTATTACTCGCTTGAGTGCAACAGCTTTGGTCTCAATACTGAGCCTGACAACTGAGATCTATATTGCATTTCTAGTCTGAAAGGTTGTAAATAAATAACAGATTCACAGTTCACATTTACATACAGAGGAAGGTTATATTACCTGTGTCTACCAAAGAGGACCCTAAAATCTACTTTAACCAATGCTACTTTTAAATCTACACAAACAAAAAATTCTGAACAGCTATAATATTAATCTCTAACTTTGGAAAACAACATGGTTTATGTGAATTTAGTTATATTAAAGGTTGGTCAAACCATGGTTTGTGAGCACATTTAACTGGCAAATAATTCAAGTACATCTTGAACAGGTGGGAAACACCTCACCTATTTTAGTCAGGTAAAAACTAGGTAGGTAAACTCACCTAGTAATCAGTGAAGAAACAAATGGGTAATTGTGTATTAATCTGTCCCTACAATAAGTATGGCACCACCATGATGCCCTGGAATCTCCTGAAGATGATCCACCTCACCTAGCTTGCACATCTATTCAAGGATTTGATAAATCATTCCGTGAAAATTGTCCTGTCTCACCATGAACTTCAGACGGAGTATAGTCAACCAGTTTAGATGAGACACCCTAACTTATCAGTGTTTCCTCCAACCTATATAACTTTTAGTATTGGCATCCAGAAATACAAAACAAGCTCTTCCTGACCACAAGACACATGGAAAGGAAATAATTAGCCCTGGTGATCAGAAGTCCCTCTCTCACACAGGACCTGGTCATTAGGAGCCAGTTCGATGTGTAGATGTTGATCTTGTGTACAATCGATGTGTAGCTTGTAGATGTTCGTAGCACCCTGCGTCACCTACTACATGCTTTACCAAAGCCTGTAGAAGAACCTAAACAAGGCTGAGGCTTGTGTTTCCAGAAGGTTGGAAACAGATGGACAGTGAGCCATGATCGGCAGTGGAAATACAAGGAAAGTGTGAAGCTGGGGTAGTGGGGGATACAGTAGGATTATGGGAAAGCTGGGGACATGAGGTTGAGCTCTTGACTTAGGGAGATGCATGAGCAAGTGTTTGTGGAGAGGAAGAGGGTACGACAGCCACAGTGAGGTATTGGAGCTGGACTCACAGAATCAAAGAGTTAAGTTGCCTAACTTAAAATAGTTAATGTTATTCCACTTAAGTAATGTACAGTAAGTAATAACTACTCTGTAGATTACCCTGAAGCGATGAACAGCTGAAATGAACTTTCAACAGCTTATTGGTTTTTTTTCTCTGAAATAATTATATTGTGTATCACCAAAATTCCTGGTCTCTACAATAAATTATCACAAGATGAGCAAAATACTACATTTCACTACAAAACACAGGCAATGCAAAATCTCATTTGTTATTTTTTGGCATACATATACATTCCCATGTATATGTATATACATATATAGGCCAATTAAAAATACCAGCACTAAGACTCCGAGGAAATAGAAATTTTTCTCTCTCTTCCATGCAGGTGACAACAGAATTCTTATTTTGCAAAATTGACATACTTAAGTCTTTTCCTCTCAAAGTCATCTCAAGCTGCATTGATTACTTGATCATATAACGAACATGCAGTCTTTGTTTTCTTACCCGACTCCAGACCACATGAAGAAGACAAATTAGGAGCACAGACACAGAAAACCAACCCATGTTGTATCCAGTCAGATGATGCATGAGAGAATTTCAGACCAACTTGGTATTTAAGGCAGTAAATACCATAAATCAAAACCTTTGAACTTTTGTTAACTATTAACTTATATACCTTTTTCTTGTTCAGTAAGCAAAGTCCATAATTACTATATTACAGTACCTAACATACTTTAACTATTTTTAAGCACTGCTGTGAGAAAAAGTATTGGACACAAACTGAAGTACAGCATTAAATGGACACAAGAAAATGGAAATACAGAGGAAATTGATACATTGAAATACAGGAAATTCCATATAAATATAAGAAAACCTTTTTTATTCTAAGGGTTTTTAAGCACTGGAACAAGTTGCCTAGAGAAGTTGTTGAGTTTCCATCTTTGGAGACAATCAAAACCCAACCAGACACAGTCCTGAGCAACTTGCTATTAGTAGGGTTATTGGACTAGGAGATCTCCAGAGGTGCCTTCCCACCTCAACCATCCTGTGTTTCAGTGAATGAAACCTTGTGAACAACCGGAAGCTAGCAAGACTGTTGCATTTTTTGACAGAAAGTGAAAATAGGAAATGTGTGCACATAAAAAAAAAAAATCTGTCAGCAACATAATTTCAGTATCTTGCTTGTAGAAAAGGCAATGCTATTTCTATTGTTGATATATGTGAAACACTGTATTTGTCACTAACTCAAATAATGGTATCCTTCTGGATTACTTAAAAATTCTATAAATATTATTTTTTTTAATATCAGTACCATTGCACTATAACCCTTGTCTGGTACTCTTTGGAGTTTTAGTTTCTTCCAGCTTCAGTCATCTGTTCTACTTGCTAGCTGCCAGAGTGCTGAAATTTCCAAAGTTTCTTCTTATGCTTAAACTGAAGGTACTTGTGGTAATTGTATGATCAGACTTGACTAACCTCCTACTTTCCCAGACCAACTACCTGGTTAGAACATCACAAAAACTAAAAATGGCATTTAGATTTTGTATTGTAAATACAGACTTCCAAACTGAAGTGCATCTCCACCAACGCACGCAGCATGTGCAACAAGCAGGAGGAGCTAGAAACCATTGTGCAGCAGGAAAATTATGATATAGTTGCCACCACAAAAACATGGTGGGATGACCTACACAACTGGAGTGCTGCAAAGGATGGCTATAAACTCTTCAGAAGGGATAGGCAAGGAAGGAGAGGTGGTGGAGTATACCCTTTATGTTAGGAATACTTTTGATTGTCCAGAGCTTAATGAGGGTGGTGATAGGGTTGAGTGTTTATGGGTAAGAATCAGTGGGAAAGCCAACAAGGCAGATATCAAGGTGGGAGTCTGTTATAGACCACCCAACCAGGATGTAGAGGCAGAGGAAATATTCTATAAGCAGCTGGGAGAAGTCTCACAACCATTAGCCCTTGTTCTCATGGGGGACTTCAATTTACCAGATGTCTGCAGGAAATACAATACAGCTGAGAAGGAACAGTCTAGGAGGTGCATGGAGCATGTGGAAAATAACTTCCTGACACAGCTGGTCAGGGAGCCAACTAGGGAAGGTGCCCCACTAGACCTATTGTTTGCAAACAGAGAAGGACTTGTGGGTGATTTGATGGTTGGAGGCCGTCTTGGGCACAGTGACCATGAAATGATAGAGTTCTCGATTCTTGGAGAAGGAGGGGTTTCAGCAGAACTGCTACCTTGGACTTCCAGACGGCAGAATTTGCCTTGTTGACAGAGTCCCTTGGGAGGTGTCCTGAAGGGCAAAGGAGTCCAGAAAGGCTGGACATTCTTCAAGAAGGAAATCGTAAAGGCGCAGGAGCAGGCTTTCCCCATGCATTGAAAGACAAGCTGGCAGGGAAAAAGACTGGCCTGGCTGAACAGAGAGCTTTGGCAGGAACTCAGGAAAAAAAAAATGAGAGTTTATGACCTTTGAAAGAAGGGCCATGCAACTCAGGACTACGAGGATGTTATGAAGTTAAGCAGGGAAAAAATTAAAAAGCCAAAGCCCAAGTAGAACTTAATCTGGCTACTTCCATAAAAGAATAAAAAATGTTTCTATAAATGCATTAGCAACAAAAGGAGAGCTAAGGAGAATCTCCATCCTTTATTGGATGCTGGGGGATACATAGTGACAAAGGATGAAGAAATGGGTGAGGTACTTAATGCCGCCTTCGCCTCAGTCTTAAATAGTAAGACTGTTCTTGGGGTACGCAGCCACCTGAGCTGGACAACAGCGATGGGAACAGAATGAACCCCCATAATCCAAGAGGAAATGGTGAGGGACCTGCTACACAACTTTGACACACACAAGTCTATGGGGGTGGATGGGATCCACCCGAGGGTACGGAGGAAGCTGTGGAAGTGCTCACCAACCCACTTTCCATCATCTGTTGGCAGTCCTGGCTAACCGCGGAGGTCCCAGTTGACTGGCACCTAGCAAATGTGACACCCATCTACAAGAAGGGCTGCAAGGAGGATCTAGGGAACTACAGGCCTGTCAGTCTGACCTCAGTGCTGGGGAAGGTTATGGAGCAGATCATCTTGAGTGCTATCATGCAATACATACAGACAACCAGGTGATCAGGCCCAGTCAGTGTGGGTCTATGAAAGGCAGGACCTGCTTTACTAACCTGGTTTCCTTCTATGATGAGCTGTCCAGCTCAGTGGATGAGGAAAAAGGCTGTAGATATTGTTTACCTCGACTTCAGTAAAGCCTTTGGCGCCGTTTCCCACAGCATTCTCCTGGAGAAACTGGCTGCTCATGGCTTGGACAGCAGTAATCTTCATTGGGTAAAAAACTGGCTGGAGGGCCAGGCCCAAAGAGTTGTAGTGAATTAAGTTAAATCCAGTTGGCAGCTGATCACAAGTGGTGGTGTTCCCCAGGGCTCAGTATTGCAGCCAGCTCTGTTTAACATCTTTATCAATGATCTGGATGAGGGGATTGAGTGCACCCTCAGTAAATTTGCAGATTGCACCAATTGGCCAGGAGCGTTGACCTGCTGGAGCATAGAAAGGCTTTGCAGAGGGATCTGGACAGATTGGATCGATGGGCCGAGGCCAATGGGATGAGGTTCAACAGGGCCAAGTGCTGGGTCCTGCACTTGGGTCAGAACAACCCCATGCAGCGCTACAGGCTTGGGGAAGAGTGGCTGGAGAGCTTCCTGGCAGAAAAGGACCTGGGGTTGTTGGTCAATAGCCAGCTGAATATAAGCCAGCAGTGTGCCCAGATGGTCAAGAAGGCCAACAGCATCCTGGCTTACAGCAGAAATAGTGTGGCCAGCAGGGCTAAGGAAGTGATTGTCCTGCTGAGGCCACACCTTGAACGCTGTGTTCAGTTTTGGGCCCCTTACTACAGGAAGGACAGTCCAGAGAAGGGCAACGAAGCTGGTGAGGGTCTGGAGATCAAGTCTTATGAGGAGGGGCTGAGAGAGCTGGGGTTGTTCAGCCTGGAGAAAAGGAGACTGAGAGGAGACCTTATCGCTCTCTACAACTACCTGAAAGGAGGTTGTAGAGAGGTGGGGGTCAGTTTCTTCTCCCAAGTAACAGGCAATAAGACAAGAAGAAATGGCCTCAAGTTGCGCCAGGAGAGGTTCAGATTGGATATTAGGAAAATTTTTTACACTGAACGGGTTATTAAGCATTGGAATGGGCTGCCCAGGGAAGTGGTTGAGGCACCATCCCTGGAGGTATTTAAAAGATGGGTAAATGTACTTAGGGACACGGTTCAGTGGTGGAACTGGCCATGCCAGATTAAAGGGTGGACTTGATGATCTTAAAGGTCTTTTCCACCCTAAACAATTCTATGATTCTATGATATGATTACGCAAAATTAGTAACACTTCTCATACTGTTTCAAGTATCAGGGCTGATAAGAAAGCTGATAAGAAAGGGTTATTCCTAAGCAATGAGGACACCATAGCAATTTCTAGCCAATCAGATCCATGCATATTTCATTGCTGATCCATTGAGAAGTAGCAGTTGCAGATATTATTGCTCTTATAATGTTAGTTTTTTTCCACAAAAGTAACAATAAGTATTGTAATACTCTACCCACTGGTATCGATGGTGTCAATTGTTCTCAAATTGGTGACATTTGGGAGGTTGAAATGCTGTTTTTTTTATGTCAAGATTTCTTCTGCAAGTTCATCAGTCCTTGAATTCTGCACAGGTATCTTCAGTTGCTGGGAGATGATAGTAGTTCTCCTTTTGGAGCCTCTCTAGGTTAGATCGGTTATGTCCTCAGTAAAAAGCACTTCAAATCAACCCGAACAAATCCATACCTTGAAACACGTTGTGTTGAGAACCTGGCATCTACACTGTACACATCTCAAAGGGTTTTACTTTGGACTGGCTCTGATTTGATCCCATGGACTGGACAGCAAGTGGCAGCAACTGGACTGCATTACGTGGGAATCTGAAGAACATATTCTGGTTTAGTTTCAAACCAAAGGAATTCAATTTGGACATTCCAAAACTGCTCCATAATGTGAACTAAAGCATGGTAAGTAGGAATGGTAATGACAATGACACTTGCTTAAAAAATACATCTCTGATCAAAACTAAAAGGCTAGTGTAGCTGCACACATTATTCCTTAATTACATTACCTTACAAGTGCTTTCCTGAGATGGTGGAATACGATGAACTCAAAGAAACAGGACATTTTTTGGTCTTACTAATTGGTGTTGGAAGAAAGGTTAAGAGCCTGTTTTTCTACTTCTTTGGTCCATTTTACATGCAAACATTCAATCTGCTCTGCATTCCCACATCCCCACTTCTAAGATGCAGCAACCAGCACTGAGATCTCACACCAACCTCTTCGCAATAGGAGACAGGAGGATGATTTTCCTGTCACAAAGAAGGGCTGTATGAACCTCTGTGTCATGACCATTGCTGCCCTCAGGACTGGCTGAAAAGTGAGTTACCCAAAGAAAACACTAGAAGTTGTTGGAATTGGCATATAGTAACACCAAACAGAGAAGGCATCAAAGTTATATTCTAATGCTACATTGTAAAATACAGTCTCTACACACATTCTTCCTCCAATTCACATTGCCTTTTAATCAGTTAAACTTAGAGTTTTGACACCTCAATCAGCCATCAGGTATAATAAAACAAGATGCAATAGAAAAGTAAACAATATATGAACAACAACAGAATGTCAGGACTTTTTATGCCAAGAACTTATGCCTTAATTTCAGTGTCACCCATGCAGTAGCTAAATGTTTTTTTCATACATGTTGAGGAGAAAGTAATAAATGGGCAGTCTTAAGGAAGTTATTTTCTATCTAATCATGGAAGATTGTTTCTACAGACCTTATTCACTTTTGTGGTCACATTCTCTACAATGACAAACATCTTGCTTTATCACTGACTTACTATGTTCAGGTAATATACTTACCCCTCATTTTCCTTAAGGGTTTTCCTACATGACTCCTTGCATTTTACTTTGAAGATGAAAAGCACTATAGCCATATCATACTTCTAAGAGCCAGGCCCGGAATAAGAAATAACTGAGTATTACTGGAGATTAATTAATAAAGGACAGTACAACTTATTTGAGTAGATAATATGCATTTTCAGATGTACTAAAAGAACAGCAGTCTTAGATCTTTTCTTCATTCTACAGTTACTTGCCATATAACAGCCAAAAGCAATGCTCATCCTTTTTTGATACAGTCAGGGACCTGTGGAATTCAAAGATGTTATTTCCATTACCATGTTGGTCTGCAGGTAGAGTCCATCAGTGTCCTGACTACAAGCTCTGTATTTGAGGAAAAGTAAAAATATTAAACACAAAGCAGAAGGAGCAGGTCTTTAGCTTGTTGATTGCTTTTTCCTTTCTTGCCATTCTTTGGCTTGAACATGTTTCACAGCTTTTATGGGTGCTATCTAATGAGTCCTGAGTAACTGAAAGAGACACCTGCAAAATTTGAGCTTTTCCCAGCCATTTACATTTCTTTCCCCATAGTCACACTGCTAGTAGAAGCAACAAAAAGGCAAGATATCAGAACTTATGTGGAGTTTGCTGCAGATCTGTTGCAGTGACCGCTTGGATCTCCTCTTGAGGTTCACTTCACCAGCACCAGACAGATGGGGAGCACCACAGAGCAGAGAGCATGTTGCCCAGTAGCACCGTGGCCGGTGGGCACTTATTATCCTGCTGCCTTGTTGCAGAAGGAACATCTGTCAGGCATTGCCCAATGCAGATGGGAAACATCACCTGCTTTAGTCTTTTTCGTAAAGCTGTGTCTGCAGTCTCTCTGGGAAGAGACAGTAATGGGGGCATAGAGATTGGAAAAAAATGAGTGACGTACAGGAAAGCAAGAATGCTCATTTTAAAAGCCAAAGGAACTTAATTTCAAAATGCAATGTCAGCTAACCACAGAGGACCATAAAAACAACTAAAAATAGCTCTATACAGACAGAGATTTTCTAGCATTTTTTGTAGGTAGTTTCACATTTGAACAGGTTTGTTGATCTTCTGTATTTCAGCACAGATGCTTTGATAATTTTGCTATCGGTATACTGCTCAGTGAACAACAGTGATTCATGATTGCTTGTTGACATTTGAGTGGAACCTGACTGATTATAAGTTTCAATGTCAACTTCAAGTGACATGAATTCAGTAAATAATCTTGAAAAGGGCTGGCTTGTAGAGCATTATGTACCTCACTTAGCAGTGCTTCTAGACCAAATGTAGTAGGAGGATATTCAAATGGTGTATTATTCTCAGCAGATGGTTCCTTGCTCAGTCTCAAAACTCCCTGCATTATCTTGCACAAAGTAGTTTCACTTTTTCAGTTAATCTCCCAAATGGAGATACCATTACAATATTATCCCCTTGGCGATGAGGCAAAAGCACCAATGAAGATAAGTGTTGTCAGATAAACCTGCAAGATAAGAGACAATCAAATCCAAAAAGTTTCGAGTTGAACACCCAAGTATTTCAAGTCAGGAAA
>KZ505803.1:675190-687454 GCA_002844005.1 Limosa lapponica baueri | reverse complement strand
CCGCCGCCTCCTCCCAGCGGGCCCAGCCGCAGCTCCGGCCGGGCTCCCGCCGGCACCCACGCCCCGCCGCCGCCGCTCTCCCGGGGGTGGGCAGGGGCGGGACCGGGGCCTGTGTTTCCATGGCGATCGCCTACCCGGCCCGCCGGGGGCTGCTATGACACGGCGAGGCGGCCTCCCTCCCTCCGCTCCGCCCTGCCCTGCCCGGGAGGCTTCCCCGCTCCGCCTACCGCTCTCCGCCGGCCCCACCGCCCTCCTGGGGCCAGCCGGCGCCGTGCACCTCCCCTTCCGCAGGCGCCTGGGGCCTGCGGGCGCCGCCGGGAAAGGCCGCGGGCCCGGCGGCGGCTGGGGGAGGGCCCGCTGTGGCGGCAGCCGGTGCCGCCCCTCAGCCTGTGTCCGCCAGGGCCGAGGACCGGGCTGGTCCCCGGCCCAGGGCTCTAGCCCCGGCCTGGGCCCTACATCGGAGGAAAGCCTTTACGACCGTTCTCTGAGGAGAAATGGGTCCTTCACCTTCATTTTCTCTGCCTCCTCAGGACCGCAGCTGCCTGTCCCATAGGCAGATGTTCAGAGGAGATCACTGGGCCGGGGGAGACCTGTGGTTCACCTGTGCCTTCCAGCCTTTCACAACACTTTACACTTCAGACGGTCCCTCAGAGGTGCCTCTTGTGATGGGCAGCAAGAGACAGTGCCCTTGCCTTCGTCTGGGCTCCTGGTTTGGAAGGGAGAGAGGGAACTGCAGGCAACGAAGCTGAAGCTCAGGTCTCCCTTCGTATGAGGGGTGAACCAACCATCCTGTGATTCTGTGAACGATGCTGGCTCTGTTTTCTTATTCAGGATCTAAAAATGCTAGTGTCTTCCTAAGTAAGAGCAGAGATGGCAGAGCAAAAGCCCATGACTGCCCTAAATACCTTATTTTTAAACCACACGGAGGCAAAATCTGAACGCATCCAAGTACCAGGAGATCTGCAGTGCTGAAGGGAAGCACATCTGAAGCGATGGGCCCAATGTCAGATTTAAGTTGCCTGGGCTGGAATATTTACTGCCTATGCTTCAGGTGGGGAGAAAATCTGGTGGAAAAAGCAGAACTCCCTGGGCATGGATCTCCCAGGAGAGGACAGGCTTGGTATTTGAGGTGTTGCTGTAAGATGTCCTCTTATAATTGTGGCTGTGCTAGCTCAGGAGTTTACTGCTCCTCTGTGCTCATCACTGCTCTGTTAGAGGCTGCTAAGGGTTAGCTGACCTGTTCATAGGCTGGCAAAAAAAGCCCTACTATTTAAAGTGATTAACTGATTATCTTCTTCCCTGAAATGAAGTGCGAAGCCAGGCTGGTAGATCTGAGTAGGCATGATGGGTAATGAGTGGCAGTTGGTGGCAGTAACCTCTTAAATAGTGCAAGTACAGCCAAAGAAAGACACAGAACTACACCTTCGGTGGTAAATAGCCTGCAGAACGCTTCTTGTGTGGTTTTGTGTCCGTTAGGACTATACCACAGCTGTGTAGCCAGCTTCAGGTATGCCCTATCCATGTACATTCAAAGAACGAGTTACAGAAGCCTCAGTTCAGATGTTATCACGCTATCACCTTGTGTTTCTCATTGGGAGGAAGGCAGCGTGGCCTTCAGCCTCAGCATGCCAGAGACTGGCAGAGATGGACTTCCACGTCTTTTCAGTGTTTCTGTATGACTTCAGTAAGGCCTCAATTTCTCAATCTGTAAAAAGGGAGCAGTTTTTAATCACTGAATAAGGCTGCTGTGAAGTTAAATTAATTACTGCAGGTAAAGAGGGTTACGTCCTTTGAAGGCAGGTGTTAAACAAAAGCAAAGATTTATTACTGAAGGAACATGATGGGTCCATTTGAACTTTGTTCAGGAGACGGCAGTATTTTCCGATTAGTAGCTTTTGGCAGGGGGAGAAATTGCACAGGTGACCTCAGGGAAGTAAACTACAGGAAGGTGTGCGTGAAGGCATTCATGCTCTTGCTAACGTTATTGTAAATCTTGATCCTTTAATAAAGCTGTGACCTTGAAGTTGACAACTAGTACACCATGGAGCAATATATAGCATGGCACCAGCCTTGTAAATCTTACATAGTTTTTGCCATTGACATAGACAACATGTAAAGAGAAATCAGGCAGCTGAAGTTTATGAAACACATTTATGTGAAGGAAAGCATTTTAAATCAGAGGTTTTAGATGAATTGAAACCAACGGCCCTGCCAGCATTTTATTCCTCATGATAAAACATGTTTGTGAAATGAAGTCTCAACAGTGAAAACTTGCAGAGCTGCTCATAAAATTTTGACACTTGCAGGGGGAAGCTCCCACACAAGAGGTACACTTGCGATCACCTTCGCGCAGCTGTTGTACAACTTTGTATGACTACTTTTTGTATAGGTCTTATTTCGGTTGCTTTCTTGACAACGCCGCTGCTGTTGGAAGAACAGCACGTCTTGCCAACGTGAAAAGGGCAAGGATTTGTTCTATGGGAGCAGTCAAAGATGGATGTGAGCAGAAGGGGAAAGAGAGAAAGCCGTGTAACTGCGGGGGGAATCGGACGGTGCCACGTGCAAGGGGAAGGACACCCTTTGCTCTTGCCAGGTGTATCTGCATCACTGCCAGCAAAGAACACTTGCAGCCACAATAAAACTAAGGACAGCACTCCTACGGCGGTAGCTTATTTCATACACATAAAAAGTTCTTGAAGCCATAAATCCAATAACTTTTTCCCTATATTTTTTGGCTACTTCACTTTGGGAGACAAGTTTTTTGTTTTGTTTTTTTTTACTTGCTCAAATGTTCCCACAAATTCCACCCCATGGAGCAGCATTGTCATCACTCTGACTGAGGAGATTTCATAGAATCATAGAATGGTTCGGGTTGAAAGGAACCTTAAAGTCCATCCAGTCGCACCCCCTGCCCTGGGCAGGGACACCTCCCAACAGACCAGGTTGCTCAAAGCCCCATCCGGCCTGGCCTGGAAGATTTCCAGGGATGGGGCATCAACGACGTTTCTGGACAACCTGTTCCACCTGTCTCACCACTCTCACAGTAAAGAATGTCTTCCTAATATCTAATTAAATCTCCCCCCTTTCAGTTTAAAACTGTTACCCCTCGTCCTATCACTACACTTCCGGATAAAGAGTCCCTCCCCACCTTTTCTGTAGGCCCCCTTTAGGTACTGGAAGGCTGCTATAACATTTCCCCAGAGCCTTCTCTTCTCCAGGCTGAACAACCCCAACTCTCTCAGCCTGTCTTCATGGGAAAGGTGCTCCAGCTCTCTGATCATTTTTGTGGCACTCTGCTGGACTCACTCCAACAGGTCCACTTCCTTCTTATGTTGGGGACCCTGGAGCTGGACACCACTCCAAGTGGCATCTCACCAGAGCAGAGTAGAGGGGCAGAATCACCTCCCCGGACCTGCTGGCCACGCTTCTTTAGAAAAGCGGTTGGCTTTCTGGGCTGCGAGTGCACATTGCTGGTTCATGTTGAGCTTCTCATCAACCAACACCCCCAAATCCTTCTCCTCAGGGCTGCTCTCCAGCCATTCTCCCCCCAACCTGTATTTGTGCCTGGGATTGCCATGTCCCAGGTGCAGGACCCTGCACTCGGCCTTGTTGAACTTCATGAGGTTTGCACGGGCCCACCTTTCAAGCCTGTCCAAGTCCCTCTGGATGGCATCCCTTCCCTCTAGCGTGTCTACCACGCCACACAGCTTGGTGTCATCAGAAAACTTGCTGAGGGTGCGATCTGTCCCACTGTCCATGTCTCCGGCAAAGATGTTGAACAGCACTGGTCCCAGTACCAACCTCTGAGGAATGCCACTCATCACTGGTTTCCACTTGGACATTGAGCCGTTGATTTCATTCCCAAAGAGAAAGGAAGGCAACTTTCCCACGCACATAAAACACTGAATCTTTCTCTTCTCAAAAAGGAGCCACTTTCTGATTCCAAGAAAAAACAGTAAACACCTAAAGTCTATTAGGATTCCCCTTGTTAACACGTTAACCTACATTAATCACTGTACATACTTCTATGCATGAACATGAATTTTATTTTTTTACAAATCAACTGCATCTTTGAAAGGTACTATATTATAATGTACATGTAAAAAAGCCCATGTATACTGGTTTTTAATTTACATAGTAAGAATTCAGGCTAGTTAAAAGATGCTGTCAATCTCTTGAATGGTTTTCTATTTTTTTATTATAAACATAATATTCACTTCTTGCTGGCCTTTCAAGATGGCTTTCACTTACCAACTTCGCTAATTTTGAGTCTTGTACTGTAAATGGAAACTTAGGTGCAGCCTTATGGGGTCAGTAACGCTGCCCTTGTCAGCAGGCAGTATGCCTGATACTGTTTGGGGCAGGGGGGAGGTCGTTCCAATTTGTTTGGTCCCATAGCATCTGAAAAGCCGTTGTTTGTCATTTACCTCCAGCACTGAATTGTCATCATCAACGTACGCGAGACTGGCCTGCTCCTGGAACGGAGCTGCAAACAAATAGGAGAAGCTGCTGTCCAAGCCAGTGTTCCCGTTTTCTGGACTAGCAGTGAGTTCAGGACCATTAAGTAGAGAAACTGACAATATTTTCTTTTATCCTTACAAAAAACCCCAAACAAACATATTTTTAAAATTAAACTGAAATTTAATTTAAAAAAAAACAAACTTAAGAGCAAAACAATGCTTAAGAAAAAAAACCAAAACAACATTTTTAGGTCCACTCAGGTTACTAACACTCTATTAATTGCGAAGGGCTAAATTTTAATGACCGTGTTTATATACAGAACATGTTCTTCCACTCTTGCAGTAGTCCTTATGCACTGTTGGGATGACTCACATGCACATATTCTAAGAATGACCCATCCAGAACTGTTTCCAGAAGAACGTCTCCAACAGTGTTTATGTCCTGAAAGAAAAAAAAAAAAAAAAAAAAGTCATAGAATAATAGAATGGTCCAGGCCAGAAGGGACCTCCAAAGGGCAGTAATTAATGTTTTAATAGATTTAATTTTGAGTGCTTGGGTTACCAGTTAACAAAATACTGGTTTCAGTGGGTTTCCATCCATGTTTAAAGTTTACTGCCTGACTTTCTGCTCCTTAGTGGTAAACATTGCAACATAAAGCAAGAGAAATCATTATGGAGCTTGAAATAAATGAGAATGTCAAATGCAGAAACCAATTAACTCAGTGATTATGCAAAACCCAACAATCCCAATGCTATGTACTCAAGAGTCCAATTTGGTGATGCATGTTATATTACTGTGTATAGAAATAAATACTTAAGTCCTAGCTATACTTTATGAAGCTATATATGGGTGAGCTATCATACATAGGTCTGTTTCTGCCATGTGCATGAGTTATAGGTTCAAATTATTAAGATGTTTCTTCACCCCCGCCCTCCATTTGGACATCATTTTCTCTAGTGCTTTTGCCCATTAAAAAAAAAAAAGAAAAAGTTATTTGTCTGTCTCTGGGATTTTGGCTGGATAAGTATGAAATATAAATATAGGAAAGCACTAACTGATATTCTTGAGAAATTGTAGCAGCACGTCAACGCTTGTGCTGCATTTTCTGTTTTACAGCCCACTCAGACAGCAAACAGCTGCAGCACCTTTCAGAAGTAAGACTGTGTCATTTTAGGTTCTTACAGAATAAAAATGGGTTGTTGAAATAACTTTCATTTAAAGTACGTAGGTTTTCATTTGACAGTCTCCAAGTCAATGAAAAACATGAGTCAGATGCATGACACCTGTTAAGAAATGAGGTAATGGAGTACCTTTCCCTTGTCCCACCATTAGACAGCAACAGAACTGAGGACAGAATCCATAAGTTGGCCCCTCTGAGTACCAGACCGTGCTGTTTCTGTACACACCTGCCACGCGTCGTGACTTCATGGTGCGGTTATCTCAATGTTTTTCATGACTTCTCGATTGTAAAAGGTGTGGAAGAAGATACACATAAAGAAATCAAGTCCAGTAGTTTGCAAATACCATTACTTACTATGTAGCCTTCATAATGGAGCGTATGTCTGAGTTGAAGATGTCTTACAGAATTTCTGCTGAAATAGCTTGGGTCTCTCCCAGGTGTTAAACAACAAATTGGACAACGCTATAAATAAATGGAAGGAAGTATCCAATTTTCATCTTGGGGTTCTTACAGAAGAAATATTATCAGTGTTTAAAAAAAAACAGAAATGTGAACTAAGTGGATCTGTTATGGCCAAATGGCATTCTCTGAGCAAGACAAATACTGCCAGGCACAGTGCACTGTCAGATCAACCGTCAGTTATGCTAATCCCTGCTGTGGAATTCGTGTCTGCAGACATCCCAAGGACTGTCAACCTATACAGATCTGATGGTTAAAATATTCTCCCCTACCAGCTACAAGAGAAATGTTATGCAAATGCACTTGTTTTATCCAATACAAAATTTGTTTATCATCCAAATCCATTTGTTTATCATTCAAATAATAAAGTAATAACAAATAATCCACTGTTTATCATCCAAGACACTGTTTGGATGAAAAAGTGCTACAAGAAACACACAGGGTTTCTCTGGTCATCAATAACATCAATAACTTCTGCTTACAACAGAAGTGCCTAAAACGCTTCATCACAAGAAAAGCTGAATTACTTCTGTAATATAAAAGTTGCAGTTGCTGCAACATTTATTTCTTCAAGCAATATCATGAGAACACTGTGTGTATGCTAAAAAGATGATTATCATGGAATACACCACATGTGAATATACTATGTGTAGACTAAAACCAGCTTTATGACATGTTATGGTAACAAGCAGCATGATACAACATGCCAAAAAATCCTATGCCTTTCTTAGAACTAAAAGTCTGATGTGTTTATTCTAAGTTTGAAATAAAACGGTTGAAACAGCTATGCCAAGTCACTTTTTCAGGTACTCCCGAAATCCTGAAACAGTTACTCCAAAGGTATTTCAGAATTAAAGGGAAGGGTCAGTGTGTCAGTATCAAACAACAAAGTGCACGTCTTGGCATGTTCCCTCTCTTTGCCTTGTGTTAACGATGTGGTGTCTACAGTTTATAAACCAACAAAAGCAGTTATGAAACCACTATGACTTAAAAGATCACATTTTCATTTCCCTGCTTATAATTTTTACTTTACTCGTAGGCAAACATAGTTCTGAATATTGTTTTTTACATTAGGTTTCAAAAAAATGTGCAACGGAGGCTGTATAATGCATATTACTCACGAGTCTCTCAGGATCAGTTTGTATGTGCAACTCTGAATTGAGTGAAGGATTTAATAATTTTCTGTTTTAAGGCTTAATTCTGCCGTACAGCTACACAACACAGCTGTTTGTGAATTTGCCCTGGGTGAAAAAATACGAGCTTATGGACTGATAAGTGCGATAAAAATTATTGACAATTATTTCCGTTGACCAAAATAAATGGAGTCTAATCTGAAAAATACAAAATTTGGCAAAATGTTATACATTAAAGCATTAACTCAGATAAAGGTGAACACAGTATACACTCTGAGTGAGTGCTTCCTTTCATTCAGTTGGAGCTTTGGCTCCATGATAACTTACTAACATGATCATGGTCAAAGTGATGAAAAGTAACCTGGGATGTAAAAGACAATGGAGCGGGTTTCCCCCATCCCACCAGCTGTGGGAAATGGAAGCGTGGGTTGATTTGTCTACAAGTCCTTCAGTCTGTAACCTCTCTAAAACACCTCTTCCGAGTGTAAAATGCCTTGGCAAATAACGATCGGGGAAGTAAATTACTCTTGTCGAGGTCTGAGTCTACACCTTATGGACCTCAGTCCGACAAACAGGGTCACAGTAAGACCTTGCAGCCTCCATGGACCTTCAGAATGAAGCCGTTTCTGTGAAGTTATATTAACTTAAAAAAAAAAAAAATTAAAACCCCCACTATGACAGACTCCAATAAAAGGCCACATAAGCAGTTCTCAAATTATAACCTCAAAACCCAGATGGGAATACACAGCAAATGCTGCACATAAATCTGAGATAGGGCAGTAGAAATAGCATGTGCGGGATTTAAAAGCAGGCAAGTCACTGAACCTAGTAATGCTTATCGTCTTGGCTGTAAGTAACTCTTCGTTGTATCCATCATAAGACTTCCTACACCATTTTCAGTGCTTCTACCAGCACTCATAATGATAGGAGTGCTAATATTTTAAATATTATGTGCATATATGCTTGTCTGTGAGAGATGGGCAGAGGGAATGAATATAGGTACGTTTTTCCTCCACTGTCAAAACCAAGTAACAATTAATATATTTCCTCTTCGTCTACTATCTCCTATCAGGTATGTTTGCTAGAATTAATCAGTTTAACATGTGAAGTCAGTAAAATACGTCCAGTACTATTGCTCTCCTTTCTGATCTGTGGTGAGACAGTGCTCCATTAGCTCATCTTCATCTACTTCTCACTGGCAATAAGGGCAGGAATATCTGGGAATAAAAGGTGGTAGATTGTTAGTGGATGCAGATATAACTGATACATTCTTTTAAGAAGTATTTCTATTTCTTTGGCCAGATGTCATTCGAACCTTCTTTTGCCGTAGCTAAGATGCAGTACGGGTGTGTGACCTGTACGGGAGGGGGGTGATGTCTGCCAGGCTGGCAAAAGGTCAGCCTTGCTAATGGAGGCTGCGAGCACTGCACAGAACTCTGCCAGCATGTCAGGATATTGATCCAGAAAAGCACTCTTAGCATAAGACCTTAGAGAAGAACAGGTGAAAATACTGAACGCTACAACTACGGAC
Organism: Limosa lapponica baueri; assembly: GCA_002844005.1. Taxonomy (NCBI): domain Eukaryota; kingdom Metazoa; phylum Chordata; class Aves; order Charadriiformes; family Scolopacidae; genus Limosa; species Limosa lapponica. The sequence continues at coordinate 678,690 of KZ505803.1, read as the reverse complement.
ATTTGATAAAAGCATCGTTTAATTGCTGTGGTACACTTGGAGCATGCGTGACCAAACTACCAATCCTCAGGAGCCCTCATTAAGTATCGACTCTTTCTTGCAGAAGATTCCTAGTTTTCAGTACAGAGTATGGTCTTGTTGCATGGTGGAGACACTGTTTTCAGGTTAGTGCAGTTTTCAAGTGTGTGTGGATAAAAACTCGTTTTTCTGACCATCAGAAGAACAGTAGCTAATAAGGAGACAGGTCTTCTAAGCAAGCAGCTTGAATAATGTGTCACTTAGGAATTCAAATGGCAAGGAGTATAGGGACTTTACATTGCATAAATCAAAAAAGCATTTTAGTAATGATGATATCAAAATTGCTCCTAATTGTTAATGGACAAAACTAAAGCCTGTTGAACTTCAAGACCTCACTTATTCTAGAATTGCTACATGCCTAATCGGTTGCTCTAACAGGTCCTGCCCTCAAAGAGAATGAAAGGCACAAAGAATTTGAACTTTCTACATATAACACACATGTATTCTGTAAATATATATATATTTTCTCTATATACTATATCAATAAGAAAAGCTGTCAGTCTTCTTAATTCAAAACTGTTTCTGAAGAACGAATTATTAGAAGAGAACCAATTACATTTATATTATTATTAGTCTTCATTCTGGAAATAAAACATTTCAAGGCGTTTTATTTGAAAGTAAATATAATTTAAACATAATTCTCACCCAAGAAAAATAGCAAAAACTGCTGACTTGTCAAAATACAGTTGTTTCTACAAAACAGGACACATGGAGCTAAATTCTATCAAAATCATACTAACTACATATAAAACATTAGTTTGTAGTCATACACAAAAAACCAATTAGCGCCAATTTTAAGTACTATTTGACCATCATAATGCTGGTGGAGTTTCCCTTTTAGATACGGCCTCAAAAAGGTATCTTAATAGTGTTAGTTGTTGTGCATGGATACGTCTCTGGAATTGTTTAGTAATTAGTTTTCAAGGTTGCAAACCTGTGTTTCACATTCTGTGCAATATCGGTACGTGCTCTCAATTTTCTTGGCAATATCAGTAGCTGGAATTCCTTCAGAAGGAAGATAAGTGCGGCCATAAGGGCATGTACATGCATTGTTCTTTAAACTTGCAGACATACAGGAATGACAGTATCTGTACATAGAAAGAAACAAAACCAAAGGTGGTAATTCCCCCAAAACATGCTTCAGATAAGGCAGAGTATATAAAAAAAGAATTAAAATTTTGCACAACGTGAGATCCCTGGTGTTACACTGCAGGGTATTTGTTCTTCTTAGGATACATTGTTAAGAAGATTGTGGGTATTGTTCCTGCAGCGCTACTTGTGTTAAGCAGAGTAGTAAAAAAGGACAAGCTGAGTGTCCTGGTAGCACTGAAACGTATGTGACTGTGAGGACTCATTTCAGAGCAGAAGCAAGGAATCCATCCCCTGTGGGCCAGCAAAGCCTGCACTCCATCATTCCAAAACTTGCCATCACAGAAAAGATTATATCTTTTTTGTAGTGTTCCTTACTGTAAGTCTTCCTAAGCTCATAAACAGAAGAACACCCCATGCTGCTCCTACAATGGACAAGAATCCAGGTTGTTAAGATGAGGGAATTTCCCCCGTACATGACAAAGTCAAGAGTCGGAGAATGACACTCTGAGGTTTGAGGCAGCGGTCACAAGGGAAGTGTTAGGCTGTTGTGTGATAAGCGGTTTGCTGACCTGATCATCACAGGGTTTGGGCTGGGTAAAGGCATACCTACCTCTGGGACTGTCTTACCCACTTCACTTCTCTGGTTTTGGGAACAAAACCAGATTGGGTTAGTGCTTTTGAAAGCTTTTTTTGGTTACGGATATGACAGATAAGCTTTGGTGAATTTGCTTTGCTATCTGAGCACCCTTGCAAAGCCCCAGTGCTAATGGGACAGGAGACATCCATCCTTTGCATTAGATTATGGCTCCCCATCACATCGAGATAGGGATCTGAAGTGTCTCAGGTGGACTGACAGCCTGGGGCCGCAAGGAAGGACAACAGAAAGGATGGACACTGACTGCTGGCCCCTCTGGCTTCAGAGGAGCTAGAAGGAGCTGCTGTGCCAGACTGCAACCCGCAGTGAGCACATCGCTGGGTCTGGGTGTGGGCAGACAGCAGACACATAAGGGTGAGGAGGTGGCAAAAGTCCTTGTTCCTCTACCATAAATCTGCACTTGTGCCCCTCTGCTAAGTGCCACAGCCCTGCAGCAGAAGCAGCAGGAGCAAACTTGTGTCTGCAGCCCAGCTGCATTAATGCAAAATTTCACTTAAATAAACTGCTGAATTTGCACCGAAACAGGTAAGGAGCAGGAACATCTTCCTTTTTGCCAGTTCTGCTTGGAGATTTAAATGCAGTAGCTTCCAGAAGAGAGGAACCTAAACCCATAGATCACTGTAGATGATCAGATCACCCAAAACCAGCAGATAGCCCAAACCAGCGAGTACCACTGGTCATGCTGTGCCAATTTAGGATGTTGCTACTCACACCCCTTTGTTGAATCATAGAATCATTTAGGTTGGAAAACACCTTTAAGATCACCAAGTCCAACCATAAACCAAACACTATCCACCTCTCCTTCTGTCTCCTCTCCCAACCCTCCAGCCCAGCAGAAGGCATCATGTGCTTATCTCTCTAAAACTTCTCAGTTTGGCATTTCAGTGCAAATCTACCTGCTTTCCCAGTTGCTAAAATGCTACCCTATGCACCACAGCTGCTAAGTCACAAATCCACATTGCCCCCATCAGCTCTGATATGTAGGTAGCAACTCCAGCAGAGGAATGGAGTTGGAAGCTGAGGTAAAATCTTCTTAAGCCACTGTAAAACAACATGCCAAACTTGCCAGTGCACTCTGCAACAGCATTTCTAACATACTTAACAGCCTCTGATCGATCTATGGGAGGATTTCAGATGTAATCTCTTCTCTGGAAGCCTTTTTCATATCTGTCTCCACGGAGCCACATAAAATACAATCAAAGCCTAAGTCAGACAGAAGGTGGTATTTTGCAGTCCCTTCACAGAAGTATAAATGATTACACAAAGTGCAAAGAGAGTACAGCCAAGACCCAACACGCTCCCTTGTCCAAGGATAAACTCTGAATTGTTATACACAGCTTGCCCTCAGGCAGGTTTTAATTTAAGATTATTCCTGTACTTTAGACAGGGTTGAAAAGGTTTCTTTGTTTGCCTGAGGAACAGAAGAGTCTTCTATAAATAACCCTGTGCAAGGTTCACACGTGCTGTCTGAAAGCTTTCCCCTTTCATGTCACAAAATATAAAATCAGATTACCCTTTGCCGGTTTGTTAGCCCTCCCCCTAAAATTGTCAGTAGCCAGAAAAAAGAGTAATATAAAAGATACAAGGGTTGGCAAAGAGCAACTACACCCATGCATTATGCGCAAATAGTCTGTTCTTATTAGTCAGTGATTTATTCTATTGATTATAAAAACAA
>KZ505803.1:662549-674555 GCA_002844005.1 Limosa lapponica baueri | reverse complement strand
TCCCTTTTTTTTCCTTTCCTTTCCTTCTTTTTTTTTTTTTTAATTTTTTCCAAAATTATTCCCAGACACTGGCTTAAGCCATACTTCTGACTGCTGTTGTCACTAGGAGGATGCCTGTGCCAGGTGCCACATACGTAAAGGGAGTCACTAGCAGAGTGGTGAGAGGCTGATTTTTCTTGACGTGTTCTCTCACATCATACATCCCTGTGCATAAACCTTCTCTGCCCGTAGTGGAAATGACTGCTGAAGCCAAGGGAGAATCCTGGAAGGTGTTGAACTTGTACAAACGTGACATGGTGGCCTTGATGCAGCTGTGAAAGCAACCTACCAAAGCAACTGTCGGGTTATTTTTCCCTGTGATGAATAGAAATAAAAGCAGATTTCTTCTAGGTGTCCCCAGGTACTTGAACACCTGAAGAACAAAGGTAGTATTCCCACTTATTCCTACAAGTACCGGAAACTTTAGGATACATTTAGTAACGCACGTAAGTGAATTGGGATCTGTCCAGGTTTTTCTCATTTGGCTAAAAATTGTATCTGCTCTATTAGGTACAGTTGGAACAGCTTTCAGTATCTTTTGGGCACTGTATTTTTTATTATGACAGATTATGACTTTTTTCTTTAATATTGAGGAAATTTGAATACAGAATCAGAAAAACCAATATCTGGTCATGTCTCCATATATGTATATATTTTCCAGCATCCAATGTATTTTCTGTAACTTAATATTTTTACAGAAGCAAAGTCAAGTATGACCCACTTTTGAGTAAGAAATAAAAAGGGAAATGTAGTAGATTTGGCAGCTCCAAGATGAAAGCATCAGCAAGTTTGGTATCTTTCAGTTTGCATCTGGCCTGCAGTAAAACTAGTAATCTCCTGTCAAAGTGATTTTCTTGGAAATTTCCATCACAGATGTGGTTTTGGAGGAAGATACCACCATTTTCTGGGCCCAAACTCTGCAGTGATGATTATCTCATATAAACAGCTTTTACAGTCATGTTATTAACTTGCCAAATCAAATATGTAATGACAACAGGAGGACAGCAATATTTCCTGTGCTTGCTATTTACTCATATGCTACCTCACTGATGAATAATAAAAGCAGATCTAAGAAGAATTATATCTCATCTTAGGTAAAACCCACAAAAATCAGGACAGCGGTATGAATTGTTATAGAAACTGCAACAAAGTCTGTTCCAGCATATGTAAAATCTTGTCAGTCAGAATCAAGTCAACGAATTTCCTCTGTCAGTTATGGGTTTTCTTTAGTATCAAATAAATCATGAGGAAAATAGTAGTACCATGCCACTGGCTGAACTCTAATTTTGCCTATTGCTGGGTTACATTTGGTGTCACTTGTTTAAGATTTAGATCTCAGTTATACCCAAATTGAATTTCTTTGCATGTCATTGCATTAATAATATAATGTGATAAAATGTCATTAGCCACTGTAAGACAATTAAGTGCAAAGGTTATACAAGAAAATCAATCAGGGACTAAAACTGTAGGGTTTTTTTCTGGTAAATCACACACTCATTTAAAATCTGACAATGTAAGTATGAATAATGTACGGAAAACATTAAATCGTGAAGGATAAAAGTAAAATGCTTTTTAAAAAGGCATAGAAAACCCAAATAAGCCCTTAAATCCATTTCAACAATATGTGAAAATAAAAATGGCATTGCCATCCTTGACATATGAGAATTCTCATGAAGAGAGCAGCAAAACTGCATTAGAAATTTTAGGAATTACTGACAATAATTTTCCAGTACCAAGTAGGTGACACACACACAGACCCGGCCATGGTGGGAAGGGCTGGAACAATCACAGGGCTGGAAGCTTGTGGTGGCGTGAAGATCAGTGCTCACAACCAATTACATCAAATAGGGGCAGACAGAGTACAGGCTCAGCCAAGATCTGTTACATGCGCACATCTTTGTGGCTGAGTAGGCATTTACAGACCTGTATGTGTTTACTTAGATACACACATACAGATAAATTATCTACATCTGGCTGATTAGTTTCCTAGAAAAAAAAATAGTTAAGAAATAAGAAAATCTGAGAACGTATTAGAGGAACTTAACAATATTAATGAAAATCGGGGTGTCTATCAGAAAACTTCATGGTAAGCGTTCCACAATATTTTAAATATTAAAATGAACAATTTTATAAAAACCTTTTTCTGGAAAAGGAAGGAAAAACAGTAGTTAGAAGTAGATAGCAATCACAAACGTGTCAATAAAAATTACCAAATGAAGCCAAAGAAAATTCAAGCCTAGTAAAACTAGGGACAATAGAAGGAAATCTAAAGTACAAACAAAAGAAGGTAAAAGAGCATCTAAGGCTGCTGGATTGACAGGAGAATGCTAATGGTGCAAAGAAATGTTCAACAGTTAGCTAGAGTGTTTGGGAAGGACCAAAAGCCTCTGTTTAAACCTAATCAGGGTACTGGATAATTCGCTAGCCCATGATGACAATGTAATTATTAAACCACAGTAATTAGGAATAACTATTCTAAAAGGAAGGCAGAGAAAACTTTCACCCAATAATCTAGAAGAGTTTGCTGAGGAGCTTTCTGCCTTGCTGCTAATTATTGTTAATAATTCTGAGCATACAATGGAAGTCCTCCAATGCTGGACTCAAATGACACGGTTGACCTCCTCAGTTATAAAATGTAAAAGATGAAGTTGAGTCAATAAAAGTATATTGATGCTCACTAAGATGGTTTTAGAAATTGGACTTGGCAAGCTGAACTCAGACTGTACTAAAAAATATAATTGTGTTTTGTAACTGGGATGATGTAATACACTTCTGCAGGGTATTTAACGTAGTCTTTCATGGCATTCAAACTAAAATAAATTAACATTATATATTATCAATAAGATACACAGGAAATAAGAAATACTGTATGACATCTTACAAAGTAGCAACAAAAACATACATACCTGACCGTAGGTAGTATTTTTATGAATAATCTAGAAACAAATACAAAACCACCAAGTGACTGTTATTTGCAGATGCCAAAAGCACAGATGAAGTGATAAATCACGATGGCGATGGACATCGCACAGTGCGATCTGGATTCCAGGGTAAATTGGATCCATTCAAAGAAAGTGAATCCTAAAAAGTTGAGTGCAATCTCATATATCTAGGGGGAAAACAAATGTGTATTATACTTCTGGTAGAGTAACTAGTGGCTGAACACAACCTAGCAGCAGGAGAAGCAGCGTGTGCTTCCCTGGTAGCACTGCTATCAACGAAGGCAGATGACTTCTGATGGGAATAACGACAGTAGAAGTTGAAAGTGAGGGTATTTATTGCATTAGGTCCACTGCTCTAAGTGCAGAACAAGTGAAGGAACCTCTGCTTAGTGTGACTTGCCTAAATTTTTTTTTTTCTTAAGCAAGAGAGAGGATTAAACCCTTCAACTTAGTTGTTGTTGATCTGAGTGCTGTGCACTTTTTACTCAGTTTTGAAAGCAGTACGCCATTTGAAGTAGGGAAAAGCTGGGCATTTATTGATTTGAATCAGACAGCTTTGGGTATTCTGATGTAAAATTTCAATATTTGTCAGGTCTTTATTTCCTATTTTTGAGGGCTTTGAGCATCGTTCAACTAAGTATTCTGGAGAGTCACAAAACTTTAAGGGGCTTGTTAGCTCTGGAGTGAGAGTGATGCTCATTCATGTGTTTTTAGACTCCAAGAGGTTAAACAATGTCATCAATTTCTCATTGTATCTATAAATCTGTCTGGCAGCGCCTGCCCTTGCTAGAACCTCCACCCAGTGACAGAGCTGCTCTATTGAGACTTGAGCCTTCTCCAGTTCCTCACCCAGAAATGGTCCCAGCCCCGTCTGTGAGCACTGGGCTGCTGCGGCTGCTCCAAAAACCCGTGCAGAGCCTCCCCAGCACCCGCTGCCAAGGCTGGGGGACCAGGCGTCCTCATCCAGAAACTCCTCACGGGGAGGGTGTCATTGGGGTTGGTCATTGGGGCAGGCCCAAGGAAAGAGAGAGAAATATCACATGAGAAGGCCCTAGCAGGCAGTAGCTCAAAGAGACTGAGCTCGGCCTGATAGCTGGTTTTAATGGCTCTGCTGACAACAGCAAGGGCTGCCAAAGCCATGATATTTAGAGAACACAGTCTTTGTTGAAGGGATATAAGCATAACCTTGAGAGAGAAGAGCTTGGAACATCGTGACATGGTAAAACCTCTTGGCCCTTAATGTGTGGCTTCACCTTCTCTTCGATCAAGGCATAGCATACTTCAGATAGCCCGCGCCCACAGATAATCTGCACAAAATTGCATTAAGGTGATGGGGATAATCGAAGGGGATGAGACGCAGGGCGACAGTTCCCAAGCAGAGGATCTGGGATACCTTTTCCCCTGGCGGAACCTGAAAGTGCCTGTAACGACCACTGCTGCTGAACCGCAGAGCATGTCCCCACCCACACATAAGCCAAAGTTTTACAACTGAAAATACATGCTGAAGCACAAAAGCAGATGTTTGTTGACTGGCCTAAAAAAAGCACGCCTTTCCTCCTTGTTCCCTTTCCTAATTAGAAATGCTAAGGTTGTAGAGGATTTCCTTGTATGAGTTTCCTGCCGTTTATGCAAGTCGAAAAGAGTCAAGTATTTCCTACTCCCAAGAGGGAGACACTAGAGCGTGCACGTATGTCAGGCAGCGGTGCTGTTGCCTTGAAATGTGAATTTCCATTTCAGTGAGCGTCCTTACATGATGACCCTTCATCTATTTACCTGTTTTTAATAGAACTGTTATAAGAGGAAGCAATCTCTGACAATGATACTATTCGGTATAGCTTTCCAAAAGCTCAACGTCTTAACCTTTGTTAGAGTGAGTCATAAAATTAAGTAACTGGGTAAGGTCAATTGAAGTAGACACATGCCTGATGACAGCATGTGTTGCCATGAAGCTGGTTTAATAAAATCATGGTGTAATCTCTAACTTCTGCTTGTACCTCGAGGAACTACAGAGTTCCCCCGGAGAAAACCCTTGTGAATTCAGCTAAAAAGATAAACCATATAAACACAGACATTTTTAATTGTTAGCATTTTAAGAGAAGGCTTAAAATATTTTTGTTAATTTATGAAATTGTTTTTGACTTGGCAATGTCATGCTTTTGGTGTGTAATTTATGCTGCAATGTGAAATACCTTTCTGAATTAAATGCAATTACTAAATGTAAAAATTTAAGCAGGCTGTTTGGAAGCGGCTGGAAGGTTTGGACTTCACCTTGCCATGGCTGGTACAGGACACAAGATGCGGAAGAAAAAGAGATTATATTCTGTGGTCATGGCTTTCCAATTCGGGAGCCAGCACTGCCAGACTCAATCTAACACACTCCTTTTCCTTCCTCCATTTCCCAAACAACAAAAATATAATCATCCATTTTATTCCAGTTCCTAGCAGGGAGGAATATTTTCTCTCGTGTTGGCGTTGTGCTGTCTGGACGCACAAGTTGGAGTGGAGCGCTCCAACTCTGTCTCCCCTTCACCCCCCATCTCTTCCCAAGCTATCCCTACAAATACTAGAGGAACAATCACGTCTTGTGCACTAAATCCAGTGACTCCCAATATAATTCAGATCAGAATTAATTCCTTTATGCTTCAAATGATAATGAGCAATTTAGAAGTGAATAATATTGCAGAATAAAAGTAGCATTTCTTACATTTGGCTGGAATACTTAAAGCAGAAAAATAAATCTCAGTAAATAAAATTACATCTTTGTTTCCCTGCTGTCAGCCCTTTGCCTCGCCATTATGAAGGAAGAAGGTCTGGTGCTTTCAGTGCAGACACTAGCAGATGATTGAAATTACCCCCAAAATGGAGCTGAGAGAAGGTAATACGTGGATATGTCTACATCAGCAAGTAGCGTGTCCTAAGAGGAGTGGATTTTGTAGACTGGAACAGCTGATGCTTTCTGGCTTGTGGACTGGACTGCTGTTAGCGGTTTGAGTGCAGCAGCTGTGTCCATTGAAAGCATTTCAACGTTCAGTGCCATCTAAACCCATTCCTTCGTACGAACCCAAAGTGCATTGAGCAAGAGTGGTTCTCATCCAAACCAAAATAGTGCCAAAGTTATATCCTGCGTATTGCCTCTGCAGGTCCAGTTCACACCGTCTAAGGAACATTTCATCAACTCAAAAGGGTGGCTTTGCAGATGGCTGAGGTCACCCACAGCCCAGGCTTCCTTTTAAAGGCCTGGTCTCATCTCCTGCCTGGAGTCATAGCCCCTGTTTGTGCAGCTTTGGCCAAGCGGTAAACTGGACCACTTCTTAAAAATAGGGTTAATTCTCAGGTGTGTGAGTTCATTGCTCCAGGTAGTTATGTGTCCACCTCAGAAAGACTTAGGGAGGTACAAAGTGGTAGCACAAAGTGGAGAGCCATTGAGGAGGGAACCGCTTTGTTTTTATTGTCTGGAAATGAGGTTTAAGTTGCCTTCAATTACTTGTGAAACTATTCCATAAGCAGACATTCATGTGATGGCTCCTAAGATAAATAGAAACGCTCAGAGGTTATTTTTATTGATTATTTTATTCAGCAGTCACTAGAGTTGAAAGAATTATTAAACTGAAAAAAACTCATTTTGCATGCTATTTGGATTGTTTCATCTTTCCCTAAACTCTTCAAACACACAGAATGAAAGGAACACGTAACTTGAAGAAATCTTTTCCAACAGAATTTTTGATTGTGCCATTACTAAAGAAATATCTCTTGAGCACCGTTTCTCTTTCGCTTTTCTCTTGCTCTTCAATTTTTTGGCCAACTGTGACAATTTATAGTCATGGAGAGTCTAAACAGGGTACTTTCTAGGAATACTGCAAATTCTATTCATTAGAACCTGAATTACAAAATGTTGGTTTGGAAATATGAGTTCTCACAGTTTTTTGCACACAATAAGGGCAATTTAAAAAAGTTCTTTCTATTCAATCAGCCTGTGGTGTGATAGATGAATTGCATCTATTTGACGATTGTGACTGTTAAATTCCAGCAAGCTTGAGATGGCCCTTCTGTGACTATTCAGTTGTTTCTAATGCATTGAAATACCTTTAGCAGTGAAAATCTGCACTGTTGATTAAAAGATCGAATTTCTTTAAATGATGAAGAAAAGTTTATTTAGTCTTTTTGCTTTGTTTGCTCTCTTAAATGTGCTAAATCTGTTTGTGTTCCACAGACAGAGAGGCAATTCCAGTCATACAAAAGACAGGAAATCTCAGATTGATTTTATCCCCTGGAGTAATATCTGATGAACAAAGGAAAACCCTGATGTTATCATCCCAAGGAATGTTATTATTATTGTATGACTTTCCACTTTGTAGCACTTTTTATTTATGTAACTAAAAACCTAGGAAAAATATTTTTTGTGAGCCAGGAAAATATTGATCCCGAAGTGAGAGTCTACTGTTTGGCTCATTTTCATTTTCTCCTTCTGTCTCCAAGAGTAATTACTTAAATATGTTGAAAAGCAGAAGAACAAATCCATACCATGTGACATCATGCTCAGCATATAAAGCTGGGGGAAGAAGGAGGAAGGGGGGGATGTTTCTAGTGGTGGTGGTTGTCTTCCCAAGTAACCATTACGTGTGGTGGAGCCCTGCTTTCCTGGAGAAGGCTGAACACCTGCCTGCTGATGGGAAGCAGGGAATGAATTCCTTGTTTTGCTTTGCTTGTGCAGGTGGCTTTTGCTCTACCTATTAAACCATCTTTATCTCAACGCACATGTTTTCTCACTTTTACTCTGCTCATTCTCCTCCCCGTCTCAATGGGGGAAAGTAACCCAGTGACTGCATAGTCCCAGTTGTGGGCTGGGGCTAAACCATGACAGAGAGTGAGTGAGCTTTGCTTTTTCTTACAAGGAAAGTGAGAAGAATTATACTTGTCTCTAAGTTTTGTGGTGAGTGGAGCCAAGGTTACAGGTGCTGAGTTTGGACCCACTTGCTTTCCGTCCGTTCTTGTCTTCTACTTCTCTCCCTCTTTTGTTATGTGCAGGCCCCATATTTATATGAAAAACTTAAATTGATTCTTATGGATTCTTTTTAGATTTACATCTGTTAATAAAAAGAGGCTCTTACCTTAAAAGCCTTGGGGCAATACCAGCACAGAATAAAAGATTGCTGTTAATCCTGGGCTGAGTCAGGGGAGTGGTAGATGGGTACTTCTATGGGGAACAAAAGAGAGGTTCTGGAGAACTATGACCTTAGAAATCCCACCCAGAGCAGGATCATCAAGAGCTACCAGCTCTTTTCAGCTCATTCCAGGTACCAGGAGTTGTTCACAGGAGGAGCTGTATTATCATGCCTGGAAGGAGAACTGTATGACCACAAATTCCCATCCCATGCCCATCAAAGGCATGGAGTTGGCAGGGAAGGTGTCCAATTGACTCCGAAGAGCTGGAGATTGACCATCTGCTGCCACTACTCCTCTTTATGTCCCACCCCAGGCATGGTAGGGTAAACCTTAATGTTTAACCCTTGCAGCTGCATATCTGACCTTCTGCTTCATCCAGTGTGTACGTGAGTCAGAGGCGTTTGGTACATATGGGCTTGGTATGTACTTGAGGTCCCTGGCACAGTTCTTACTGCCTGGCCGTGTAAAATCTTCCTTCAGAATTGTTTTTTTTTTCCTTGTCTTTTGGAGAAACGTGAGTTGATTCACCACAGGATGAGCTATTCTTTCTCCTGTCCATGTGTGTTGTTTTTCGTTTGTCCTGCAAGGCACAGGAGGGCATTTCATGAGCTCTTCCTGATCTGTGGAAGGCAGTGAAGCTCTGAGAGCCACCTGTGCCTGGCAGACTGCAGGGACGGCAGCCTCAGACACCACTGCCTCACTCTGGCACCAATTCATCCACCACACCAGTGACGCTGGTGCAGAACAGCTAACACAGAGGACCACATCGTCCAGAAGGCTTGTGATGGCCATACGCAAATCCAAAAGCTGAGAAATCAGGTTCCTGGGTTCACCTTGAGGAGTTACTGCGTGGCAGCAGCTAACTGGCTGTAAATCTACACTGGTACCTAACTTGCAATGATTTGTTTATCAGTGTGGTTTATCAAAAAAACCCCCAACTAACCAACTCACTCCACTCGTCCTCCCCCTCCCCCCCAATCTGTACCTTCTTGCAGGAGTTTAGCTAAACTTTAAAATCTCTGGAGTGAATCGCTCTGCAAAACGTCACTTCTCTATCTCTACAGAAGCTTGAACTGAGCAAAAACTCAAATGTGCCCTTGAAGTTTGCAGGGAGCTGGGAGTCCGTGATATAAACTTTCAAGGGTCCAGTTTAACCTGTAACTAACTTAGAGGGAAACAGGCATGTTCCATATTTCAATACCTGCAAATGAAAGCATTGGATTCAACTTGGGTTTGCAGCATTTGTAATTCTGTATTCTTTTTCCTCTGTCTGAAACCTACACAATAATACAAATAGTATTTTATTAGCACATGAAAAAATAACTTTCCAAATAAATTTCCTTCAGCAGCAGCTCAGTTCAACAGAAAGCTCCTGCTCTCTGGTTCGGTGATCTGCACAAAGGAATCACAGAAATTCTAAGTTCAGGGAGCTTCCAGCCTGAGGGAGTGAGAAAGCACTCCTGGCAGCAGCAAGGAAGCAGCACAGGGGTAAAGGACAAGCACTTTCAAGTCCAAATTTTACAATCATGTTCTGTTTTTTTACAATCAAGTCAGTGGACATATTTCTCTGCCTCAGTGATGGTTTTGTTCTGGGCTATTCAAGGCGCTTTCTTAATATTTGTTCTCTTTTTCTATTCCCTCTGACTAGGCCTCCCCTGTCCCACACCATACTACACAATCTCACTTCTGTTCACCTGCTGTTTCCTTCGATCCATCTCTTCCTCTGGAAAAAACAGTATTTTCAGTTAAATAATTCAGATGGCTAAAGGATGGATTCCTGACTTTTTATTATCCCGTTGCACTCCTGTCCATTATCTGTCCTATCTATTTGCACAGTCAGACTCCGAAAGCAAGATTTTGTGCACGCATTACCAGGCTTGGGAATGATACAAGTAATTAGCGATATTATATTCCTTCTAACGTGCCTTCTGCCTTGTAAATAAAGATAATGTCATTTGAATCCTCTTTGACGGCACTATTTTTAGCAACAGATCTGGGATACTGTGTTCATTGAAGACGGGGTTGTTTATCCCTCCTTTGTAGGGCAGGCAAGTCAGAGGCTGCATCAAAGGTTCTCCGCCACGGGGAAAACACTACACAGCCCACGAGGCAGCAGAACTGTGTGACACTCGTGTGACAGCACCAGTCTTTGGGACAGTGTCCTACAGGGAGAGAACTGTCTCGAGAGAAATTCTAAGGATCAAATTCCTAATACTGGGTAAAAAGAAAATGGGTACATGTTTTCACACACAGAGAATAAATTTTGAGCACACAAATGCAGGTTTAGAATGCAGAGCTGCTCTAATTTAAAAAAAAAAACCCATGCAATTACAATAAAAATGAACAATTTCTCACTCTGTAATGGCTACAAAATATTGCTAATAGCCACATAAAATTTGAATATCTGCCAGAAATTTGAATCAAAAATTGAATCTCTGCCAGAAAGACATAATGATGGTCAGAATTTCAAAATAATTTTTCATGTGAAGTCTTGTGTGAACAGGATCAGGATTTCTTCTGATCCACTTCAGTCTACCAGATGTAATTCCTGTACTGTTTGGAGGTAATGGATTATGAGGAATGGAGGAGAAGCACCGTTCTTCCAAAGCGCCCATGTGGAGGTCATACTTTAAAGTATTTGTGAAAACATTATTTTGGAACAGCTCTGGGGAATTTCCAAATGTGGATAAGCCATAAATATTTCCAGGATGTTGGCCTTCACCTTGTTATAAAAATCTGTAAAAGCCAAAATATTTTTTTCTGCAATACTCAGTAGCTTTTGGATAACACTCCCAGGACGCAGTCCTGAAAAACACAAGTTGTATGGCCTATTAGTTTTTTTCTCACTGGCTACATTGAATTAATAACTAATTTTTCATTCGCAGAGGAAGTTGCTAACCCAATTGATGTAGACAAATGAGTTAACACTAATTTCCAAATTACTGAATTTGTTAGGGAAGACAATTAGATATTTTCCCGAGTTTGATTTGGTTTTCAACTAGGATGTATTAATTCTGTAATATCAAGTTCAAAAATAACCTCACCTTCCTTTTGCTTTTTTTTTGAAAGGTTCTTATACACAAAGATTTACCATGAAAATTAGTTGCACATAAAGAGTACTTTTGGCAGTGGGAGAAATAATGAGGCTTGGCTTCTTATGCGTCTGTAAATCATGCATCTGAAAAATGATGTGTGATCTCCCATTGAATATAAGTGATAATAACATCTCTGCCTCTGACATTTGCATTTAGAAAGGACTGATCTCATGTTTTAAGTCCTCCCTCAGAATAAACCCTCCCTCCTGTACTTACCCTGGCACACTTCAGCAATTCATAAAAAACTTCCTGCTTCTGACAGCCCTTCCAAATATTCAGAAATTGGCTAATGATTTCCAAACCTTACTGTTGAATTCATGCTCTATTATAATCTTGGTAAGCCTTGATTTCCAAAGACATAAGGGCTTTTTTGTGATGTTTACAAGCCCTGTCCTAAGAACTACCCCTGCCAGTGTGTTAAAACCCACCCCTACTACCATACTCTATATTTGTAAAGAACGTATCAAAATTACTCATCCTTAATTGTCACTGATAATCACTGTTGTTTTCCTTCCATTTTATTTACTTACTCAGGTTACAAATGTAAAAGCGGGACTTTATATATAATATAGCGCATTAATAAGCAAATCTCGAAAATGATGTTATTTTGCATCATTTTCCTTAAATGCATGCAACTGAGCAGCAATAGGTCCGCCAGAGAAACCCCAAACAACTCTTTACTTTTTAAGGATTCTGGGTTTTGGGTTGTTTTTTTTTTTTAAATTCTTTTTACTTACTCAGGTTACAAATGTAAAAGCGGGACTTTA
>KZ505803.1:588856-599259 GCA_002844005.1 Limosa lapponica baueri | reverse complement strand
CATGGACAACTGAAGGGAGCTGCTGGAGAAAGGAAAGGGCAGTGGCAGCTCAGAGCACTTCTGGCTCTGCTTGGGAGAACAGTGGGAGGTCTATGAGGGAAAGCTTTCTGCTGTGACAGAACCGATTGAAAGCTTCAGTCGATTGAAGGGGACAAGGCTCAGGAATCACAGATAATACCATTTTTCATCTTAACATCTGTCCTTAAGGATCACAGTTTTTATTCTCCAGACCACAGAGGGGAGATGTCACTGCCTTAGCGGTTCACGTTCTGTTTCTGGCTGCTTTTCAAATCCACTCTCTTCATCTGTAGGTCAAATGAGCCCTAAACATTATGGATGAATTGTATCCTCTGCTACACTAAAACCAACATTGAATGTAATTATTATTTTGTAGATGCAAATTAGAGCAGAATGCTTCTTCAACTTACTGAAATGCCATTTAGAAATATATGTATTTTTGGAGTAATATGTAAAATTTTTTCAATAACAAAGCTGTAAAAGATTACAAGGAGACAAAGAATATTTTATTGTGGCTCGTGAACACATTTTTTCCTACTAGGTAAGAACTTTCTTCTCTGCAAGCCAGAGTTCAGAGAACATTTTCATAGGAAAATTCTTGACTGTGAAAGAGTAAAACAAAGCACAAAAAAAGAACATATTCAGAGCATAAATTATAACACAGACAAATCTGTTGTTAAATTAAACTGTATTTTTTGTCCCTTTTTTAGAAGAAAACACATTTTTAGATTTTACTGTAATTATTAAATGTTATACAGCTAAGAATATACAGATGTACGACTAACAACATACGATTCCTGAAACAGAACTGGCTTCTGTGAATTCTCATTTCATATTTTATTATATTTGTTTATACTTGGTGTTAATTTTTGCAAAGATACAGTACTGTGATATGTTTTAGATAAAACACGGTATTTTTTTAATTCAGATAATTTTTCTTTGTTTCTTGTATGGCACATATAGCTCAGTGATGATAACCCTCTTCAAACTAGTCCTGAAATTCTCATTTTAGTGTGTTTGTTTTTGAGATAAGACAAGCTGTCACTAGGTAAGTAAAAAGGGCAGGGGGTGGGAGGAAAAAAAATACTTAATCCCAACTAAATTTATTCTGCATTTTTTTGTTTTTTAAACATTAGTGTTGCTGATACTGGATCTCAGAGGAAGGGGTAGGGCAAATGAGAATTCTGAGCAGTGGTTGCACCTGAGCTCCTAAGAAGAGAAAAGGGTGGAAAACGGTATCTGAAAAGTAGTGTAGATTTGCTATTTGAAATCCCCTGTTCCCACTTGGTTACCAAAATGAAAGAAACAAAGATATAACCATCATTCCTCAACTTGGATGGGAAAAGGAGATGAGCACAAAAGCCTTGGGCTTCCTCTCTCTCTGATTCCTGTAGAAAGATTAGGAAAGAACAGTGGTGGTTGATAAGCTCTAGTGGCCATTTCTGGCAAAACCCAAGGAAAATGCTGATAGAGCTTCTCAGAAGCTAATCCACTTTTATGCATTTGACTTGTGTCCTATTATAGAGAGCCTTAGGATTTTAGTTGTTTTGGAGACTAAATCTGTATTATCCTTTATGCTGCTTTAAAGAATATTAGGCTGGAGATTAGATGGCTTCCAGCAATGGTTGATGGATAATCACAGGCTCTTTAAAATTGCCATTCATGATGCCTATCTTCTATAAAAGCAAAATGAAGCTGGCAAAACAAACCTAAAAATTACTGAAGGAGAAGTATTTGTATTGTGGCTGAGTAAGAAATCTGAAGCAAGCAAGTTTTGGGCAGAACTTCAAGAGGTAAAAGGGCAGATTGAGAACCCAGGGAGGTAGTGACCTTCTGGGTTCCTGGTATTCCCTTTTTACTACATGCAGAAGGGAAAGAAAGGTCTCCCGGATTTTTCTTTCTTTCTTCTTTTTTTCTTTCTTTCCTTTTTTTTTTCCTGATAAACCAGTAGCATTCCACCAAACTATTAATTCATTTTAACCATCAGTCCGAATAAATCCAAATTCCCTGAATACTAATTGATCAGGTCAGAAGTGACAACTAGATCACATAGGTTCCTAGGAAACCTAGCTCTCTTTGAAGGTGTTATTTTTGAGAGAGAAGAGAAGGTTTTAGCTACATACTGTTACTTGGGCAGGAATTGTTATTTTATTGAATCTTCCAATGCAGATATCAGCCAGTTGCCAAGGTCCTGGAAAGACATACGAGAAGAAGACAGTGTATGCTAATCTGTATCAGAAGGAGATGAAACTAAGTTATTCTTTTAATAATAAGCTGATGTTGTTTGCAACACCCTTTAACATAGGACCCAGAATATGCAGTAAATGAAACACAATACAGCACTTGTGCTGAAGGGATTCCTACCTAGTACGAAGAGTACGGTAGTAGGCAAAGGTGTACATGTAGCGTGTATAAATAATGCATCATGAATCTCTAGGAAATTGCACAAGGATGCAAACAAAAACTGATCTTCTGTGCACAAAGTTGACCATGGGAGATAAAGGTAAGAAAAGGAAAGTCAAGGTTTATTAGAAGAGAGAGAAATTATTTGAGAAATTAAATATTATTGACAGAATTAATATCCTAAATGCTAGTATAAAGGTGGAATGCTGGGCTTTGATTTGTACTATGGCTGCAGAATGAGACTCAGTGACACACACACCACACACCACACCCCAAAAAAAAAAAAAGGGAAAAGATTATGTTGAGATTGGATACCCATGTGCAAATATAGGCATGACATTCCCCCCTAAAGACAGTATTGTCTGTGAGATACAGGTTCCTAGATAACATGCCATTGACAGTAACAGATTTGATGTTGGAGAAACACTTCCAAGTAATGGGCTGCTGATCTTCAGATATTGGCTCAAAGTAACAGAATTCACTATAACAGGACAGATGGTGGATTCAGGCTGAAGGAATCCAAAAAGGGAGAGAAAAACCACTATGAACAAGAAGTCATTAAGGAGTGGCACGTATGTATAAATATATATACACACACACAGAAGCAATATGAAAGCTAGGAGCAAAAATGTCCAGTCTACAAGGAAAAATACAAAGGATATGTGAAGAAACCAACGTGTGTTTCAGTACTATAGCTACATCAAGAAGAAAAAAAGCTACCCTGTATTGAGTGAGGATGTTAGAAATTACAATAAAGATGAATGATGTGATTAGCCTAGCCAAGAGATGCATGCTGCAGGTGGCAGCTGTCAGCCACTCCACTGGTATTTTCTCCATTAATGTTTTTAGAAGACTGACCAATTAATTTTCATCTGGATTGTGGAGGCATTTGCAGGGCAGCCCCCACAGTCATGATAAACAGCAATATTTGACTGAAAATCCCAGCTATGTACACTGAGAAATTTTTGGCACCAGGAGCAAACTTGGGCTATTGACTATATGCATTTAAAGAAATAAGTGTCAGGATCAGAAAAGGGATATCACCTGCTTTTTGGGGAGTAGAGTTGGGCATCTGATAGGATAATAGAAAAAAAATTTTTTAAAGAAGGGAGTCATGAGATATATATAGTAAATTTAGAGGTCTTACTGAGAAGACTGGTCAGGAAATGGAAAAAAAGTGGTAGTCAATGATTCAAACAACAGTAGTGAACCGTACCGCACTGTGTCATATGATTCAGCACTTAAAAGGAAGCTGTGCAGTGGTATTTCCTCCTGGGATCCAAAAAAGCAACGAGAAGAGAGTCAGCAATAAAGGCAGCCAGAACACTGATGTCAAAGGCAGACAGGCTCGGTTTGCCTCAGCAGTGTTGTACCATTCCTTCAAAAGCATTCAAGGACAGGGATGGCTTTGAAGGCCAAAACAGCTGTATCTTAGGCTCTACTTTCTATCAGATAGACTCCCACAGCATAAGGGAGGAGCAGAGCAAGACCTGTTGGAGGAACAACCCTCTAAAATGACAATTGTGTTGCAAGAAAAGAACCTTGGATTAGAGGCCACTAGCCCTGTGTGAGCAGATCAAAGTCGCGCTGCTATTAGCTACACCAAAACATCTCAAACTGGACAGTACAAGCAGCAGTGGAGCCAAAAGCCCATGATGAAGAAGGATTGTGATGGGGAGGTTTAGATTGGTCATTAGGAAAAATTTTTACATTGAAAGGGTTATTAAGCATTGGAACAGGCTGCTCAGGGAAGTGGTTGAATCACCATCCCTGGTGGTATTTAAAAGATGGGTAGACATAGTGCTTAGCAATATGGTTTAGTTAGTGTTAGGTTGATGGTTGGACTCCATGATCTGAAAGGTCCCTTCCAGCTTAGGCTATTCTATGATTCTATAAACTTGGCTTCAATGATCAACTTTAATTTTGTTTTAGAGTCAAGCTTCTTCCTAGTTTTTTACAGGAATGTTCATTTGTGGTAGCTAGTAATTGTCAAACCAGTCTGATTAGGACAATATTTACACTAAAGTTGATGAATCTCTTGGTCTCCGGGAAAGCAAGTTCTATTTAGTCTGGCTGCCCACAGCTGAATTCAATGGGAGTGGCAGGCCTAGTTTCATAGATGCATTTAGACCCATCATATTAATTTATTTAATCATTAATATTTAGGTTATTTGGATATTTTAAATTACATTTTAATAATAAAAAATGGTGCCTGTGGACCCTTTTTTTCTTAAATCATTGCTATTTTATATAGAATCATAGAATCATGTATGAAGTTCTGTCTAGATTAAGATCCAATTTCAAGTAAGAGTGTACATGATTGTGAAACAAGTTGTTTTAACAAATTGTTAAAAGATGTCGGAGTCTTCATGAAAACTGAGCAAAGATGTTACACTTCTTTGTGTCTGCGACTGCACGTTAGCCTTAGTTGCAGTTTTAGTTTACCTCATAGTAAATAATTTTCCTAATAAAGAATAGGTTTAGATTTATGAATATAGAGTCCTTTCATCTTCTAACCTAACATCTTTTACATGAAAAATTCATTATTGGTCTATCTTATTTCTTATATTTTATTTAACTATATTACAGAAAAACCTAATGTCTTTTATGATACTAGTGCTACCTTGCACAAATATTTCCCTTTTAATTGGCAGATTTTTAGAAGTGTCTTCAGCAACAAAACAGAGCAACTTTTAACTAAGTGCCCAAAGAAATTTTATTGCCATATGCAATTTTGCATATGCATATTGCCACAGCAAAATGTTTGGCCTTATGAACAACTGCAGAAAATGCTTTTGAGGTCATAACCCATTGTCTAGATTAAGCTCTTTAAAAGTTATTGCTAAATGTGGTCACATTTCTGAACTATGTTGGTGCATACTGATAGACAAGAACAATTTTTAAAAACACCTTTTGTAGGCACACATGCTCAATTTTTTCCAATGCACATCTGGTGCTTTATCTTTTCAGTTGTGTACTTTGAGGCTTTTTTTGTTTGTTTGTTTTTTGAATCTATCAGGCCCCTCTCTTATTTGTAGTACCCCAAAATCTTCAGTTTTTCAGCTGCATTTTTCAGCAGTTTTTTACATTATTCCAATCAAGAAAAAGATGATGAGCACTGTTGAAAGTTCCAAGTCTGCAGATTCACTGCAGAATTTGTTGTACTACACAACCCAAAGAAGGGTTTTTTGTTCCACTTGTAAGGATATTTAGTACTCAGAGTGGATGAGTGAGTATCTATGGATCCTTTCATTCCACTTCGAACAATGTTATATTGCAGTCTTTAAACAATAACATCTCTATATATGAATAAATATTGAGCTTAGAATTATTGAGATGAAGAACATTTTGAATGAATGCCTGTAACATTACCAACCTTCTTTCTAGGTTTTTGTGGAGAACGTGTATATGCATATGGATGTAAGTAACCCTTGATGTCCAAGGAGCTAATAGGTCTCATTTCACATTGTGCTGATATGTGCAAGACAAACAAAATCTTTAGTTGAAGAATGACATTAACAGCCTGATAAATAAAGAGCACTGAATATTTAAATTCCCAATATGTGCTCTTGCTGGTGCCACATGTGTATTTACTTCTCTAATCCCAGAAGTGTATCCTGAGAGGGAATGGTACCTTAAGTTTGATAGCACAGAGCTTTCAAAACCAGTAAGTTTTTAAGAGAAAAGTGGGATTCTGAGGCCCAGGCAATGTGTGTATTCAGGCTTCTATTTTAGCCGTTTGAGTTTTCCAAAGAAAGACTTAGAAAGCCATGAATGTCTCCAGGGTCAAGAGAATGCTTTTAATTTTATCCATTCAATAAAACAAACACCTCACCTCCCCACCTCCCCCCCACTTACTTATATTTATGGACACAATATCCTAGCAACTGTTGGTTTTATTCCAGAACTTTACAGAGAGCATTGAGTCGTTGGTCTGAAGAAGTGCTTTTACTATATCTATTCTACACAAGGAGTGTGTATTTCTCTACATAGTGTTTTGTTTGCTTCCATCTCATCTATCTTTAATTCACCACCTAAATTGCTAAAATATTTAGCAATATATTTAGCTTATATTCCCCCCAGAAATCTGCCAATCATTGCCTGACTTTGCTATCTTTCATTATTTATGTATGGTTGGGGCACAGGAGGGAAGTCTAGAAATGGTAATTCTGATGCCTGACTTTAGGATCACTGAGGTGCCTCAAAGGGAAGAGCATACAGTATCTTTTTTGCTTAACCCTGAGTAATGATTGACATTTATTATAGTCTGCTTATTGACATCCAAAAATCGTCACTTCAGATGCTAGATGTCTCCCCTTTTGCTGCATCTGGCAGAGACAGACCCTCGTCTGGTGAAAACTATGGTGAAATCATTCTGGGAAATGGAAGACTGTCCCAGTAATGTCCTCATGGAACATCGAGGCATGCAACAGAGCTGGACGATGAGAATAAAATGATAGTTACATCAACACATTTTAACAGTAGAAACAATGTAGATATACCCCATTCTTTTAGTTTCTGTTTCTGGTTTTGTTTTGATGGGGTTTTTTGGGGGTTTTTTTAAAGATTGATTTTAGATTTGAAAAATGTAGATGTGTCAAATTAGAGAGATCATACAAGACTGTAAACCATGAAAATCTTCCATGATGTATACCATTTTATTCTTGAATACTGCAGAACACATGGGTAGGAGATTTTGATCCTATTAGCACTGCATGAGTGAAGTGCAAGTCTATAAGAAAACAGAACCTCAAGTTATGCCAATGGGAAAGTCAGTTATGTAAGTAATTGCCTTAAGAAAAAGTATCTTTTATTTCACAAGGAACTAAGGTCATTCGTGGCTAACTGGAAAACAGGGTTAGTCTTTTGCATCAGCTCCTGCCAGATCTGCCTGCAGCATTTTTGGTCCCACATTACCTAAGGAGATGCAACGAATGTAACCTTGTTCTTCCATCCATCAAACATACCCAGCTCCTGTCCTTTAGGATATGATGTAGTCATCCTGTAACATGGGCTACTCTGAGGGATCTGGTGTGAGTTCATGGCTTGATTCTTTGGAGCACATGATAGTTTTTTCTGTCTTCTCTCATGCAGAAAGTAGCTCTCCTGCTGTACACATTTTCCTAGAATGGGGATAGAGAACTTCCAACTTACTATTTCTGAAATTATTTAAGATCCAGAGGAGATTTAATGTGAGGATCTGAATACTGCACAGCAGCCAACACTGTCTAGTGCTGGTTTCTGTCCAGTGAAGATTAGATGACTTGGCAGATCACATAAAGACTCTAGATAACTTGTTCCAGGCGCTACAGATACTCATCCCAAGTGGAAAACATAAGAAAAACACAACTGCCTGATTACTCTGAGGACTTGCAGGTCACTGGCATCTCACGCTGGGCCTGAGTCATGATGTGCATCCTACTGAAATTTTTAACACATTGTGAGTACGAGTGCCCCTCTGTTAAGGATGGAGGAAAGGAGGCAGCAGATTACAGCCATAGAAAGAACTGGTCTCCAAGACAGAGCTACAGTACAGAAGATGACTTTATTCTCAGCTGACTGAAGTTCATAGTAACTTCTGCCCTTGGGCCAGTTCTTGTCAGGTGCAGAGCAGGCATCCCTCAGCTCTAATTTGCTTGTCCACTGTCATCGGTGGCAGCAGCAGCAGCGATAACTCCTGGTGCTGAGCCAGCTGCAGGAGTGTTTGCTCAGTTCCTCAAGCATCATCCACATGTCACTCGGGTGGAGTGGCCTCTGTGCCGCCTGCTGTACAAAGACCACAGCTACAGACCCACAGTTTGGGGATGGTTTTGGTTCCTTAGAAGAGGAACTAGAGCTGGTGAAAGCAGCTGCCCTGGTGAAAATGGTCAAGTATAGTGCATGGATAAAATGCTAGGAAGGGATCTGAATTTAGTTCCTATTTTACCAGAGATGTCCCCTGGGCAGGTGCTGTCCCAAACCCTCTAAGATTTTAAAGCTCATAAACCACCTGGAAGTTAATGATTTAGATGTCTTCAAGCTACAGAACCTGCAAGTCTTTCACTTCCCACACTTTAAAAATGCAGAGGGTATTCCTATTTCATAAACATAAATGGAATAAAAATTAATCGGATTTGACTGTAAAACATCTTATGTAATTTGTGTTGGCTTATTTGATATAGAATGAAGTCTATAACACCAGTGAATAAAAGGATCGTCACTTTCATGGATTTTAAAAGCCAAAAGGGAAGCACCCATGAGACACAAATAATGACTTTCTGTATGGATATCCTCCCACAGATAAAGCTAACAAATCTTAATTAAAAAGGGGAAAGACAAATTAATAAAAGTACCTGGACTGATAAGTATGAGGCCAAAGTTACACTCAATTTAATGAAACTGCTAGACATACAGCTCCTGGGTAGTTAACAATGCTGGGTCTGCGATAAATCCATGGTCTGCAACACAGAAATGAGACGATAATTCTGTTACAAAGTCTGTATGTAGTATATACATTTTATGTTTCTCAAAGCAATGCACTGGATTGTACATTATGTTTTATGTTTAAATAGCAATGCTTTGTTGACTGTTTAAAACTTACGAAGCAGTTGTTGACTTACTATAGCAGTTATAAAGCTGCACGGACCGGCGTACCACGGGTAAACTCATTATGGACAGCAAGGATGAATTATTGTCCTACAGGTTTTTCCTTCTGGTCCTCCTCCATTTTATGAAGGGATAAGGAACAGCTATTCGAATACAACCTGAGCAGCCAAATTTCACCTTCTGCCTGCTGAAGTTTAATATGAAGAGGCCAGGAGTGACTGGTGGAGCTGCAGAGGTTGAGGAGGAATCTACATGGCACTCTGTGGCAGGAGCAAATACTAAGGGTTAATAAGGTAAGGAAAAGTAGTCTTGGAGATCAAGCAATCTGTCAATAACTAGCGTGGTGGTACAGAAATGAAATGTTTAGCAAGCTTGTATTCTGTGAGCAGGGCCTAAAGAGTGCTTGCATATCTGCTAGTTCAGAGACCGGTGCTATTTTGGACGCCAGTTGATAGACTTGGTCAAGTCAGAACAGTTTCCAGGTGTGTATTAGCTTTGAAAAAAGGATTTCTCTTTTCTGGGAGATATGCTTGCATTTGGGAATTTTATACTGTCCCATAATTTTGTTTTAACTTCAACAGTCTGCATGACTTCTTGCTTTGTAGGAACTGGAATAAATTAAAATAAATGCAGATCTCAATGGAAGGAAAATAAAGAATGGAGAGAAGGCTTTGATTTGCATCCTCCTCTGTTTCACTATCATATTTTGATAGAAAAAGTGTGAACTCTAAAGAAAATAGTTGCATTTTCTTTGTACAAAAATCTGCATAAGAATGACTTTAAGGCACAGGGGTTTATTTATTTATTTATTTTTAATTTCTTGGAGCTATATAGCTAATTAGGAGCAAAAATTTCAGCTCAGTGCCTGTCAACTGTGGATTAGAGAACACTCAGAAATGATGCTGTGCGGTTGGGGGTGTTGCTGACAAGCCACCCTCCACCACCCTCGGCTTCATCTCCATGAGACATTGTTTTGGGGGCAGTTTCCAGTTGTAGAGACTTTTTGGGGTCAGCTTGTGCTGAAAGCGTGGCAAATCCAGCCGTGCTTGGTGTCAGGTGTGGGTGTAGATGTGTGTAAGCTACTTTTATAGCTTTGTTATATTTGACCTGGTGGTCTCCTATGGATCCTGGGAAGAGGTTGTCTCCAGCAGACCCTGGGGTAATTCTGCTCAGGTGGTTGTGGAGATGTGGGTCCCTGCAGAGGCTGTGGAGCAGCCCTGGTTCCACTGCAGCCAGCCAGGCAGTATTTGGACTTGAGATGTGGGGAGCCCTAGACGCTTTCTTGGCAACAAGGGGAGTCAAAGCCTTGAATCAGGTGTGCTTTGGATCTGCCTTGGGTGTTATAATGAGGCAGGCTGCCTCTGACAGGACAAGGGGTAATGGTTTTAAATTGGAAG
>KZ505803.1:522458-532890 GCA_002844005.1 Limosa lapponica baueri | reverse complement strand
CACCAGCAGATTGCTGCGTTGGACCAAATGCATTCGTTGGTGCCAGCTTTCTGGTATCAGTATTCAATGGATTTAGCTAAAAAAAGAAAACCAGAACTGAAATAAAGGAAAGATGTTCTCACTGTACAGACTGTACTGTCTGACATAGGAGAGGCTCATCATGGCTTATGTTACGAAACTGTTATTTCCCTTTGTTGTAACACCATACATTGCCTGAATGTTTCCATAGTGAACATGGTTATCACCTAATTTTAAAAAGCTGTATAGGCTACAATATATGAGGGTGGTGACAGCTGGTTAGAAAGGTGAAGGAAAATGTAGAGCTGCTGAGTGACCTATGTAATACACTGAAAGCTGCAACAAGACTGAAAAAAGGAAAACTGTTTTAGTTATGTATTCACTATTTATCTAAAAACAAAAGGTAAATTCCTTTCGAAATAAGACTCACTATTCAGTGTTTGTTAGAGAAGTGAAGACAATGTCTTTTCTTTCCACATGGATGGAGGATTTAATACCTCCATCCTGTTAGGTGGGCTGTCATGTGTAAAGGAGGAATATGTGAGATCTACAAGGAGATCAACAGGAATTTTGTCTTGGCAAGGACTGCAGACTCTGCCTCAGCTGAGGACAAAACCTCTCTGCCTTTATGGTCTGCCACAAAAGCATGTCTTTGTTAAATCTTTAACAATGGGATTTAAAAGCCTGGGGGTTTTACTGGCCTAGAAAATTCCAGTACTTGCATGAATGACTATTTCAGGCTGCTATATTAAATAAGTGTGTATTTGGTGTGCAGTTCTTAGGTATGTGAATAGATGTTATGTATGGGGTGACTTAATTTACTCTGGAGATCTTGCAGGTTATCATAGGCCCATTGGAGATTAAATCACATACATAGTTCAGACCTCTGCAGAGCTATTTTTTCCACATCATCCTGCCTATCACAAATTTTAATTGAGGGTTATACTGCAGGGAATCCAAAGAGGCTGAACTGTAAGCCATTAGCAATGTTAATTATTTTTGTTTCCTCTAGACTGCAAAAGATATGTTGATATTTTTGAAGTGGAGAAAGAGAAGGGACCTCTTCCTCTGTTATGCTATACTATCTTTAGACCATTGTAATTCTCCTGGCAGTAAAGTAGGGTGGAAGAGATTGCTCAGATGGCTCGATCATCACAATCCTTTAGTCTGGTACACAGGGATGGTACAAGGCTCTGGCATCAGGATCCGCTCAGTGCAGGAAGGGAGAGCTTCCTTTTCGGCCCTCTGGCTGTACTGATCCTCCTTAGTTTGGAGAGAGCTTGGAGCATCTAGGCAGCTTCTCTGAATTATGTGGGCTGGGTCTGCCACTTGCAGGACTCCTGGCCACTTGAAGATAGGCTTGAGTTAGTCATCACTTAAAGCAATTAAATTATTTTGAAAACATATGGTGGCCCATCTTCCAAAATTAATGTCTTCTGTCAACTTTTTATTAAAATATGGAAGTAAAAAAACTGGAAGTTTTCTGTTTCTAGATGCCTGTCCTTTTCCCTTTGCCTGCCCTCCTAACAGAGGAGAGAAGAAAGACAGAAAGTTTAGAAAGAGAAAAGGAAATCAATAATCAAAACCTTAAGAATTTTCTAACACAGAAATTTTAATAAAAACTTTGTACATGTTGTTGCCAGCAAAAAACCATAATTTTCAAAATTTTGAGGTTTTTAGAAGGTAGGAAATTTTTCCTTTGACATTTTATGCAGCTTTACAAAGGACATTACATAAATGAACTCTGAGACATTTTCCCACAAGTAAAATTCTCCAGTAATTTCTGCAACATGGAAGTGTATTTACATCAGGTGGGCTATTACTCTAGGCAGGGTAGCTGAAGCCCAGCTGCTCTGAAAAGCCATATTTACATAAGTCTGCCCTTGGGAAAGTTGGTGGTCTCTTTCTGCCATTGCAGTGTGCCCTGATGTACAAAGTTGCAGTCGTCGTTGGAGCAAATCAATCCTCAAAATGCTTTGTAATCTTGCTAAATTCGACTAGCAGATACTAAATTATTATCATAAAAAAATACAGTTTAAAGTTCTTATTGAAGAATTCACTATCTGCGTGAAAATCTTCACAGAACATACAGATGTACGCAACCTGAGGTGATGTGGCAGGATGCTGCATGCACTGTCAAAGGCGGAGTACCAAAGTCTGCTGAAACTGCAGCTGTTGAATCATTTCTGTGGGATGGGCAATGCGTAACTCCACTCTCTTACTTCTTTGTAACCTTAATTTGGAAATGACTTGTACTAGGTGTCTTCGATCTCTCTTAAACCTTGTACTGAAGATTATCACTTGGAAATTATGGGGTGGTTTTACTAGTACAAAGTTCAGCTTTGCTGCCCCAGCAACACTTTGTGTACTGATACTACTGTAGAAGTAGAAAATTGAGAAGATATTTCAAGTATGGAAAGACCTGTCAAAATGTTTTGACATTTTGAGTATTCTCATATCCAGGTTGTACAGCAGTTACGGATGACATGGGGTTGGGAAAACTATCAGCCCTGAGAAGATGTTAACAGAGTTTGTGACTCCTCTGAAGTCTGAATAAAGAGTAAATTGGTATCATGCCACCAGTAGGAGATGTTCTTCCCCAGCTAAATTATGTCTTTATAAAATATGTGCATTATAGTTTTAAAACATCACAGTTAAATCTAGAGGCTACTGATTAATTTCTATAGTCAAACTTGTATTTTTTTTTTTTTCCCAGAGAATGAAGCACACACTCTTTAATATCCACTAAAACTTACCTTGTCCAAAAGGTCAGCAGCCATGAACAAAGTCTCCAGTCCAGGACATTTGCATTGCAATCAATCTGGACTGAGTTTTGTCCCAATTGTTTTTGGCTAATTGTCCTACTTTTTCCTTATGGTCAGAGTTCCCTTATAGCATGATTTTAATGGGCTTCAAATGTAAAGCTGTTTCATATGGGTTTTCTGATTTTTTTAATCCAACCATTTTACATTTAAACATATTGTTGAGCCCATGAAAACAGCCTATTTACCTCTTCAGCATTCTGCTAGGTAGTTTGAAACAGTTCATAGCTTGATACTTAACATTAATATGTAAGAGGCCTACAGATGGCTTATTCAAGAAAAGATATTCATATCAGAGATGAAAGTGAAAGATGGAGCAAGTAGGATGTTAATTTTCCTTCATGGTGGTTTTCCAAAACGCATTTCCAATAACTGTGTAATTTTCAGTGAAATAAAATTGCTCATTTTTCCTGGAAGTGGGGACTAGAAAATTAGGAGGGCTTCACGTCCAAGGAAGTTCAAATGGTTGGTTTACCTGGAAATAAAAAATCAGAAAGCTTCCAATCTCTTAGCAATTCATTACCCTGCCAAGTACACTGGCAGGAAAGAAGGTGGAGCACGAAAGATGTCTGGAAAGCACTTTTTCACTGGTAACCTGCCTGACTTTTAACCTTGAAGTTAATTGAAGTTGACAGTCCTCCATAAGGTACTTTGATTTAAAAAATATACAGCTGTAGAATGTCTAATCGGATTTTTTCAAAAGAGTAGTAGCTGGCAAGGAACATAGGAAGTCTCATTTCCATTGGGTTCGTCGCACTATGCCTTTGTCTGAGACTTCTGATGTACAAGCTGGAGTGAATAGAGAATCACTTAATCTTAAAGTCTCATTGCCTTTTTCCAGGGGTGAGAGGATCTGGGACTCAGACTTTACTACAAGCATAATAAGCAGATACAGAACATAGACAGAAGTTAAAATAATCAGGTGTAAAAGGGAGCCTTTCACAGGCAGGGAATTATCAACCTAAATATAGTTGCATTTTTTTCTTTCCCTTGTCCTATATGAATTTTGCAGGATTGATTAAAAGTGGGTGGTTGGGTATTGCCTAGGTCTTCCTCCATACCAGAACTTTCAATCTGAGAAGGATTAACAAAATTGTTAGTGTAAATTTGTAAGATTGTTGGTGTAGGAAAATAGAAGACAGCAAATTCTCTGGGGCAAGGAAAACTTTATTTTCTGTGCACTGCCCATGGATTAACAAAGTAAAAACCTTTGAGTGCTGAAGAGGAGAGGAATTGTTCAGGTTGATTCAAGGCAGTGCATTTTAAATGAAAAGAGATTCTACTAAGCCACCTTGAAACCCTCCCAACAATAAGGGTGAGTGACTTAACAGAAATGCACTGGAGGAAAACAGGCAGTTCTTTGCATGAATCTTTCCTAACTAATCAGAATACTTGCAAATGAGCTGGAAGATTACATGTGGAAAGCTCGGCTAGGTAGGATTCAACTACAGCAAGCTAAAAAGGACAAGAAAAGTATAACCAGCTATCTTTCCCCTTCCTCTCACCTCAGAGCTTTTATGAGGCTGAGAGGTCAGAGCCAGGCCAGTTTGGCACACTGCACCTTCCCAAACTCCAATTTCCCTGATCTAACTAACAGATTAAAGAGGATGGTGGTGTTTTTTGTGAAAGCTTATTTTCCTCCTGTTTTTTCCTTTCTCTTTTTCCATCTGATTCCTTAAGAGATTAAAAAAACATCAAACCACCCCTCATGATCTATTCTGTGTGACAGATTCTGTATGTTAGCTCAGGTTTTAAATACAATCTCTACAATATACACAAAAAGATCTGCCAAGCTAGCACAAAGTCACTTTTGCATTTATGTAGAGCACCTTCCAGCTTTAAATTGTGACTGTTTCGGTATACGACTAAACTGGACATGATAATCTCACAGTCTTTATCATTTCCTCACAGACTCTGTTCTTCACTTTTCTTATTAGACTTAAGGTAGCAACTTCCAAGGCTGTCTTTCCCATCATTATTGATGACTAGGCTGCTAGTTTTGCCCCAGAATAAACATATTCCTCACTTGAAATAACAGGCCTCTTTCCTTAGTGTCAGTAAGTGACAGTTGTATTTGTCAATTAGGGCAAATGACTTCTGTCAGCACCCAAACACTGCTGTATTTCTATGGCCCTGCCACTTCTCAGTATTTTACCATGTATACTTTCTAGAAAATTTGCCTCCATTTTATTGCATTTGAACATTCCTTAGTGGATACTCATAGCATAACATTTGGACAAGTCTCAAGTTTGAGAATATATCAAAAGATATTATTTTAATCAAGAATCTTAAAATCTACCTAGCCACGGGGACAAATCTGCAGGAAGTCATACATTCAGAGGCAGGTGTTGTGACAGAGTACACGTGCCTGGGAGAAAGGGACACACTCTTTGATTTTACTGCCAAACCATTTGTCGTGCGATGTATCAAACTGAGTGGCAGTGAGTTCTGAGTTAAAGCAA
Organism: Limosa lapponica baueri; assembly: GCA_002844005.1. Taxonomy (NCBI): domain Eukaryota; kingdom Metazoa; phylum Chordata; class Aves; order Charadriiformes; family Scolopacidae; genus Limosa; species Limosa lapponica. Next base: position 527,588 of record KZ505803.1, on the reverse strand, counting down.
AACACTGCCATCTATTCCTCACTTGTCAGTGTTGTTTGTCATTCACACTGAAGACAACAAAGGCCTGTTTTTGTCCCTTTTAAACTTGAAAGCATTAAAAAATGTTTAAAAGAATTTGTAGGGCAGAGCCCGCTGAGGAATCACTTGGGAGACATTGATCACTAATCAAGTACAAGGCTTCACAGAGACTCTGGAATATGACTTCACTGTAATATAAATGAGTATGTTTGTATTTGCAAAATGGAGTAATTAGGACTGATTTCTCCAGTGCCCTGTAGCCTATAAACACAGTAACACATTTTGAACAGTCAAATTCATAAAGATGCGAGTCTAAGAGCTGCTTCTGGAGGCAGGGACATCGGCTATTGTAACAACGATCCCCCAGAGAGCCTTGGAGGCTTCTCTAGGCTGCGGGAAAAGAGCAGTGAGAGGAAGGGCTGCTGGCACGGACAAGTGATGTCTGAGACAGGATGGGGGTGTCCTTTCATAAAAGAGGAACCCAACACCTCAGTCAGGCTTTTAGATGTTTAATGCATCACAAGAAGTGTGGTAATAAGGTGTTTTCCTTACGGTACTAGCAGCAGCTTAAGGGCTCTGATGTAACGAGCACCACCAGATTTCACTGTGCTGCTCTTAGATGTTATCCTCCCTACCTGGGGCGGAACTTCTGGTGAAGGTGTGGGGAAGATGCACTGAAATGAGCTCCAATGGGAAATCTTGGAGAAACCTACTGAAGTCAGTGATTACGGTAAGCACTCTTTCAGCCTTGACAGAAGAAACACCTAAGGTCCTTCTGCCTTGAAACCCTGGCTGCATCTCTTAATAATAGTTAACAGCTTGGTCCAATCTGGCTGCTTAGCCTGGGGAATACTCGGGCAACTATAGATGTATTAAATTCTCCAGCATTTCTTATATTCAGATGGTACTACTTTTGTAGCTAACATTGGCAAGAAGGGAAGAATACCACTTCAGAATGGCACTTCTGATTGCTAATTTGGAACAGGGAACATGAGAAAACTGCGTCTCTGCAGGCCTGGTTCCTCTGCCTGAAGCTTGAGTGGGGTCAGCAATGGACTCTAGCTGCCTAATGCACACACTCATCTGCTAAGCATGGAAACCTGAATGCCAGCTTTGCAAAGGGACGGTTTCTCAAAGAAATCTGAGCAGTGAATTCCTGAGCCCAGCCTTCCTTTTCCTTTCTTTAGAAGGATTTTAATCACCTTAACAGACAGTCATGTAGTAATAATACAATAAATAGGAGAATAATGCAGGAACTCTGACTGGCACAGATATAAGCTTTTGTGTATGTGAGAAAATATATGTTTCTGAGGATGCATATGGGTGTTCAGATACCTGAAAGCATGCCACAAATGTTTTCCTGGCTCTTGGATATATTGACTATTGGCTTTGTGCATTTACGTTTGAAATATGAAGTCAGGACATTTTAATTCTTGTATTTTTAAAGCAAAATTAATTTATTGATTTGGAACAGCAGTGAGGAGAAGAAGTAAAGAGATGTGGGAGAGAAGATGCACAGGATGAATGCGTTGTTTTGTCCACGTCTTCGTGTACCAATGTGAAGTACCTCTCATCTGACGCTTTTTGATGCTCTGAAGCTGAAGAGCGGATGAAGTATTTGAGATCTGTGTGTATCCACTATGTGTGACATAGCTGTTTCATGATTATGTCACCATATCATACTAGTAAGCCAATTTTTATGATGTGTTGACATTAATAATCATGCCTGCCAGCACCAACAGGACTGTGACTAAGCCTCCAACCAAAATCCTAGAGCAAGCACCCATGCATGTAATGACTTCCTACGACGTCAGTCATCCTGAAACAAAGAGTCTATCCAACAATCATTCAAGTGGAAGCTGGCAGAGATGATAGGCTGATACACTCTTCAAACTTGCAGAGACACTACTGCAGTCTTAGTTTCAGTTAAAGGTGACAGAATGATTTGTAATGCTTTGCTGCTAACCAAAAATGTAAGTCTGTTCAAAAGCACACTCCAAGCAAGTCAAGGTAGTCCAGCCAGAATGTCCCAATATTGTTACTGCACAGTGTCTGTAATTACACAAAGCTCCTAGTAACCTATGTTTGATCCACAGAAAATCTTGGGAGACATTTCTCTGGGAGATATTATGCTATCTTAAGCAGCAAACCTACCTGGCACATTCATCAAATGCTATAGTGACTGATTCAGAAAGAGGGGCAGGTGTAGGAACGATGCTGCCTTGTTTCATTTTACTACATGAAATTCAGGTCAGAAGAAAAATGTGGGGTTTTTTCCACACTAGCGCACACCCACTTCCACAGCTTCGTGGAAAATGGAACTACAAAAGCCAATGGTCTGGTACTTCTTCCTTTCTCCATTCCTCAGAGTTTGATTCCACTTGAATACTAGAAAATTTATAGGAAGTTAGCAAGGATTGATATACAAAACCTTGGAGAGTCAGAAACTCTATCAAGAATGCCAGAGCACAGTAGGGAAGTATTTGCACTGAATTAAATTAATTGGAAATAAAATGTATGATCAGAGTCATACCTAACACCCTCTGATAACCTCAAGAAGAGCCTACAGTAGTGATATGATTAAAGAGGTGATAGGAAAATCAAGTGACACAATTCGTTGCTGCTGAAATTTTAAAACTAGATAGAATCTAGTTAGTCTTTCATTGAATGAAAGGTGATGAATTACATATTCTGCTTAATTGCTTGTTTTAGGAACAATTACGCTGCTTTGTCCTGCAGCAATGATAAACTTTTTCTTAAGCAATAACAAAAATTAACCAGTTTCTTTGGTAATCAGTAACTTGTTTTGTGATGTTGTCAAGCTACTCTTGGCACAACAGTTTCGGCATTTTATAATGTGTTGACCTTTCTCTTCAAGGAAGATGGCATCATCTTTTTCTTCTCATTTATAACAACAATTTTTAGAATATACAGTGCTTGCAAGGTGTTTGACTGGGGACCAACTTTCTTCTGTGCTCCTTTGCTCTTTACCTAAAATCCAGGGGGAAACCTGCTGCTACAGAAATACAGATCCGTAATGATAATGGACTTTGTATTTTCTTCAGTGTTATGAAGATTCATGGTAGATCCTTTTAAACTGAAGCTGTGTTACAGGAGCCGAGTGTCTGGGCTCAGTTCCAGCAGCTTAGCCTCTAACTCCCTGCTAATGCTGCTCAGCTGGTAAAACTACTTATTACTGTGCTCTGTTCTGGTGAGTGGCACTGGATTAAATATTCGTTAGAAACTCAGTGGTATCTTCACAGCTTTGCCGACTTGAAAGACTGCAGGCTGGCATGAGCCTGCTCTGCCTGCAGACTGCACCACAAGGACACAAGCCAGCTCTGATCTATAATGCAAGTGGCCGTGATACCCTGGCACTGGGTTGGAGCTGCTAACGCCATGCAAGGTTTGTAATGTCCAGCTGGGTGCTGTACTGCCACCAGGGGTTTGTTCATCCTAGAGAAAAGATGACTAAGGAGAGGTCATCTAAAATACAGCCTTAGGTGACCTAAAGATGGGTTATAATGAAGACAGGCTCTTCTTGGAGGTATAAGATGAAAGGACAAGGGGCAATGAGCACACATAGTGGAAAGGCGCAAAGGAAATTCCAGTCGGACATAAAGAAAAAAATTCTTCATCATTAGAGGGGTTCAGCACTGCAAGAATTTGACCAGAAGGTCCTTGGAATCTCCAGCCCTGAAGACTTTCAAAGTTAGACTGAGCAAGGTGTGAAGGAGGCAAATAATGTTTTTCAGAAGTATTATATTAGCACCAAGAGGAGTCCTAGGATTTTTTCCATTTGTTTATATTTTTACTAGTTTTTTATTTTCCTTGATGGCTTCAACATTGGAAATGAAAACATTATGAACTGTTTCTCTTCTACTGTGAGCCCTTATATGCACTTTTTATACATACAACAGCAGTTGACCGAAATGAAGACAGAGGCCCATTCCTTATCCTGTGAAAGAGCTGAAGAAACTTATTGATGTGGTGTTGATATGGAAACCCCCTCACCTTTCCAACACAAGTCAGAAAATGAGGGACTTCAGGGGGAAAAACAATGCTGTTTTTTTCAAGCTGATCAGGGTCAGGGAGAAGTATGTGATTAAAAATCTCTGACAGTCTGGAAATTTGTATTGAAACAACTGTCTAAGTAAAATGGCAACAACAATTTTCTGACTTACAAAAATACAATGAAATTGAATAAATTTATAATCATGTTCTTTCATGATTTTGGGATGAGGGACAGAAATCTTTCAATCAAAATTAACACAGTCCTGATTTACATTGACTAATGCATTCTGATACACATGGAGTAAAATTATATATGTATAAGCATGTCCCCAAGAGAAGAGATGTAAACAGGGACAGCCAAGTATAACGGGGGCTGCTTTTTTACTTTCCAAATTATTACGTAGCTGTTAGAAGATATTGGTCTTATCAAGAGCCAGTGAAATTAATGGCAAGACTTCAGATGGTTTTGGAGGCATATCCATGTGTTCTGTGTTTCATACATCATATTAAAGAATTATGTTAGTTTTTGGCACTTTTACCTCCACACATAAGACATTAAAACTGTACTTTGATTTCCAATCTGTTTTTACTTATACTGGTTACACATCTGTATCATATTAATAGACTGAACCAGCAGAGCACTTGCATTCTTCAAGCCTCTGCAACCCAAAAGTGGTGAAGAATATGCTTTTTACCTGATGCTTGGTCCTAGAGAGCTTTCAGAATGTCAGCAAACTTGCTGATAAACATAATGTTGATCTTAAAATCTTAAACACAGTATGTACGAACCATCCACCTTTTCATCTTTAGGAAGACATGTCTATCTGTATTTCTGCAGTGCAGCAGTACTTGGTTTTCATCTCGTTCACTGACGTCTTTGGGTACTGCCTTTAGCAGTAGAGCACTGGTTGGCAATGAAGATAAATCAAAGATAAATTCTGATAGGTGGTGTCTTTTTCAGTGCATGGATCCACATTTTCCTATAAACATAGGTAGATTTTTTTAAAGTCCCATTTAGGCTTGACTTTTCTAGCTCTGCCTTCATTGATCTACTGTAAAAATACTTCGTTTCTTTCTCCTTTCATTGGATTTTTTTTC
>KZ505803.1:492317-520233 GCA_002844005.1 Limosa lapponica baueri | reverse complement strand
TGTCAATGTAGAAAGGAATGATATTTTTAGTTCTTTTCTGCTCCATATATACGTATGGACACTGAAACAGATGTAGATACGTACACATGCTCCATCCTGCCCTTCTGTTCTCGTGAAACAAGTTTTAACCATCAGTTGTAATGAGCTTCAGGCAACCTCTTTTCTTTCCAGATCTGTCTCCAGGGTCTCACTTGTTTTCTCCAAACTTTAATTACATAGACTAGTAAATATTCTTTTCTTTCTGTGACCCTTTGTACTTGTCATTGTTATGTGCAAATATGTTGGTATTTTAGTGCAGAACTGAGTCCTGCATCAAAAAGAACTGGAGACCCCAGCAGAAGTTGATTGGAAGGCAAAGAAATAGAGTTGCAAAATTCTGCCCTTTATATTTAATCTTCCAGTAAATCTTTTAATCTTAATTCAATTTAATTATAAAGTTTTTGGTTTTGTTTGGAGGCAACACTGATGTGCTTTGTGCAGTGCAAATTTGTGCAGCTAGCTCCAAGAACTTGAGTCTGCTGGAATGACCACACTGTGCAATGCCATATGGAGATAATAGCACAGGTCCTAAGAGAGGTATATTTAGGCTAATTAGCTCATGCTTGTACTGCTTGAGCTGAAAAACATGCTTCCAGCTTTAGCCATAGCTCCGCTACATTATGCACGTTTTCTGCTCACATGCTCAGATGGAAAGCAAACTTGGTCAAGAAGTCGCCTCTTGTCCAAAAGATCACCAATGAAAATTGTTTCAGTGTGTTTGTCTTTGATCAATAGGGCTCAAACCACAAATCAGAATGTCTTTCAGTTTCATCCAAAGCCAAGGATTAGTTTGATTGTGCTGTTTAGTTATCAACAAGATATAGAGGCCTTTTATCCAGAGCTCTGATATATTAAAACGAACTAACTCATTAAGATCTCAAATGGGCCTTATCCAAAGGTCAGTATGAATATTTACATTGATTTCAGTGGACCATACACAAAGTCAGCCAAGAAACATTTATCTATTAGTCTTATGAGTCTTCCTCATCTGAAATAGCCTTCTATTTCCTGCCAGCTTAACTGATCATTATCAGTAAAATGTCAGACATTGGCCACAATAAAGCCAATTAGAGCACAGCTACATCAATTTCTATCTAAATAATGCCTTTTTTCCTATGTCTTTTCATGCAAATTGTTTTCATTTTCAGATGGTTACAATTTCCAGTGTGTATTTTATAAATTGCATTAAATACTGTTAGCTTGTCTGGCAAGAAATCTAGTTCATTTACATAAGGAGAGGGCAGAGGGTTATAGTTATGAAAGGGAAATGGAGAGAGGTAGCAGCAGACCCCAGTGATAATAAAATTTGGATATGTGGGTGTATGAGTTCTTGTTCCTACATAAACCATGAACCAGAATCTGTAGTAGTAAGTTTAAATTCCCAGAGAAGTACCAAAGACCTATACTCAATTTATTACAGTTCTTGTGAAAGAATTCATTGTTTTCCCAGGCCGGGCTCTTGGAGTTGGCCTGGATCTGTTCCAAGTGGGTGTCTTGCCTCTGTGTTCCTGAGTGGTTTGTGTCTGTACCTAGCGATTGTGCTATGCTACTGCATGAGATATTATATTAAGCAAGAGATTTTAAAAGCAAGAATTTTAAAAATCTGCATCTTTCAGTGAACTTTTATGACTTTTACGTGTACTTTTTAATATGACAGGCTTATAACTAAGCACCCTAGGTCTGTGTAGATGTAAGATTAATCCAAAGTAATCTCACAAGAATATTTTTAAAGGACTTTGAGACGCTGCATTTTACAGACATTATGTTGTTTTGAATTGTAATTTGGTGTGGAAGTTGAATAAAAAACCGTCAGATTTCTGCCTTTATGTATCCACAGTGAAATGTAAGCTATGAGGTGTAGGAAATAGATTTTCCCAGAACGTTTAAGAGAACTGAAGAAGTCACTATTCTCCACTCTCAGCTCTTTCTTTGAGTACCACTTGTGGCCTGAGTTGACAGAAGGGAACATGTCCAGTGCTCTGGTTCCTCAACCGCAACCTGGTGTTGTAGCACGATTTATTGCAGAGGCCACCTCCCCCTTCCAGTATATTAGTGCACACATCCTCCCCTGCTGCTCTGGTTTGGAAGCAGAAGGAGTAACTCCACACAGAGGAAGGAGACTGCAATTCCTCCATTTGTATTAAGTAAAGCTTGCGGAGATCTTAAATGCCCTCTTCCCACTGATATCAAGGTAGACCAGGAAGGTAGCAGAGCTTCTCACTTCACTTTAGCCATCACCCCAAATCTTGTCTGCTGGACTCCTTCCATCAGGGACATCAGTGACCAGTAGGGTTTCCTTTCTTGCATTGCACTCTGCGGAGCCAAAACAATATTGATACGTGTTGTAGCCAAGAGTGTTGCACCACCATAGCTGTCCAATCTGAATTCAGTGTGTACCCCTTTTCTCAGGAGCTCTTCTTTTCTCAATAAACAAGACAAAAGTGGAGCACAACTGTACTCCAGAAAGCACTGACCAGGTGGTTTGCAGTTCATCTTGTCAATTCTACACTAATAATAATAAACCTAACTTCTCAGTGTAATGTTGGCTATTGGTGCTTGCCTTGATCAAGCTCATTGTGGAAAGCCAATTTCCGAGTCCTGAGCAATTAACTAACTGAAAAGACCAGCCTACAGCTTGGAAAAACAAAACCAAAAAAAACCTTGCAAAAACAACCCCAGGAGAATGTTTTACTTCTCCCTACATTGGTACAATTTTTTAGTAACTTGAATAGCATTTTATCTTGACTGGAGATGCAACTGAAGTAGAGATGCTTCCCAGTTTTACATGCATTTTTTGTAAAGTTGGGCTGGACACACAGGTGGGTGCAGAGACCGAAAACGGGTTTCTAAATTGAATGTGACAGATACCTGCTCAAAACAGAACCCAGTTTAATTAACTAGAGAAAAAGAGGAAAACTAGAGAAATTCTTGAGACAAACAGCTCCTGGACTGCAGTGAGATGTGATCCCTTGCCAAAGGGTAAGTTCTTTAATGCAACTCAGGTGAATGGCCTCCTTATCCAAGTACAATATTTTTCACAGTGATCAGGAGCAGATACTTTGACAAAACTATAGCAAGGCAAGTATTTGGTTCTGCTTTTCCACATCTATTTTCAATGATCTGTCCCTAAGGGACTTCCTAAGCCAGAGTTTGGATTTAAATCATAGAGTTTTACAGCTCTTGATAGACTCTTCATCCACGAATTTGTCCAGTCGTTCTGTGAGCTTGTTCACACTGGGACAGCAGAAGGAACATCCTGTAGCAGAGGATCCTACAGGTAAAAATAATTTCTTTTGGTTTGTTTTAAATCCATTACCCAATAAAATGTGATAAACTTATGTTTCAAAAAATTAACTTAGTTGCAAAAAGAGGTATTTGTGTATATATATAATGTGTGTGTGTGTAGAGCATATTTTATAACTATGCCCTGTGCAGGGAGAGGTTTTGGTTTTCCTAAAAGAGTCACTGGACTTATCTGTGAAGGCAAACCCTAAGTTTCCTATTAAAATGACAAGACCAGACATTTCCAGTGTTCTTTAATATCAGCAGTTCTGTGGTAGAGTTTTATGTAACTTACTGCATTCTCTTAAAACATACTGAGATTTTCACTGTTTCTTGTTAATCCACAGTGGTTTCTGGGATGAGCAATACAATTATGCTGGTGCCAGATCACTTGCACACATGAGAAATGTTTGAATTCAGCAGTATTTGGCGGAACAGTTGTTAGTCTTAATTGACTTTCTGTTGACAGGTTTATCAGTTCTTTATGCTTTCTATTCTTTCATCAAAATAGGCACCAAACTGAGGAATCTTTCTGTTCTTCTCAAGTATGATCATCCTCCAATGGAAATGCCAGAGAAATAATTTCAGATTTGTTTTCAACTTTCATGTCACAGTAGGAAAAAATTGTATGGGGAAAAGATCCTTGTATATGCTAAGAAAAGAAAGATTCATGTGAAGAGTCAGGAGGGTAATAAACTCCTAGTGACACGTAAGGCTAACTTCTGATAGAATAAACCTTTTTTTTTTTTTTTGTGTAGATTCATGTATTTTTCCTTTCCCTCCCCTTGATACCTCTAGTTGACCCATTTTTCTCACATACTCTCTTCACTCTTGTGATTTTCACCAGCTTCATTTCCCATGTTTCTTTTTCTTTTTTTCCTCCTGCCTTTTCCCTAACTCTTTTTTTTCACCAGAAGCAGAGCTGTTGATGACTAGATACCTTCTTACACAAGAAATGCACTTATTGATTGCCCTAAGCAGTTGAACGCCTGCTCTAACAGACTGAAATGGTGACCATAACTTTAAAAATTCCAGTGTGTTTTTGAGTACCTGAGATCATCTTTATATACATACTTTTAAACTAATATTCATTTACTTGGCTCTGCCTCCTTTTATGGCTGCAACACATTCATGATGCAAGAATCATGTCATGACATCTTATGGCTAGCTAATACAAGGCCAATGCTTGTATGCACTGCTTCTGACTTTCAAGCTTAATAAAAATGTTTGCATTATAACTCACCTCAGTGAAGTAATTTTGTGTAATTGCATAATTACCTGTTACAGCTGTTTGCCTTACTGGCTTTTATACTAAATAAACTAACGTGATGCACAACCACAAGTTAATTTAAAACAAGGAAACCATGCTCTTGAGGGTGTCTACACAGGCAGTGACACTGAGGTTGAAGTGAAATGTTGATCCTACATCTTTTCTTGAACCTATTACACAGTTTACTTTTAACAGGTGACAAGATACAGAATGAAATAATGAACTGTGAAATAATCCTAAACAAAACAAAATACAAGGCTCTGGAAGGAAAGTAAACTCTCTTGCTCAAGAACACTTGCCACACTGACTGGTAGGAAGTACAATTTCTTGCAGGCAAATAATCAGACTTTTGTTTATTATAAACATCTCTCAGTGGTGGCCAAAGCTAAACTTGGATTTAGCTCAGTACCTGCTGGTATGTTTTATGTTCCTCTAGATTAAAATTCTGTATTTGTGTCTTGTGGTCGGTCAACTGTTCTGATATGCAAATGGCTGTAATGGATTGAATTTTTGCTCATACAGTGAACACCCAAATCATACGGACAGGAATAAGATTTAGAATATGAACTTAAATAAAGAAAATGGAAGGATTAACATAATGAATAGCAAACAGAATGCTGTCTTTAAATCTATGTTTTTGGAGACATTCATAATCCTACAATCACTTTACTGAAGAGAATGTGCTACTTAGTTTTGACTTAGAAATGTACAATTTATGTACTTACCTTCTTCATTGGAAAATTGGTCTATGCATTTCTTCAAAGAAAAACGTCAAAAGCCACTCTTGCTGCAACAGAGGCAAAACCTTCATTCTGTTTTCCCCCTCAGTCTTTGCATACTATTGAATTTTATGACTAAATAGAGGCTCTGGTTGAAGTGATGCATTTTGCTTGTAATAGGGATAAGCAGACAAGCACGTCTGCTGTGTGCTCTGAAAATCTGAAAAACTTTCCTGTAGTGAACTATTTTGGAAGTCTAAACCTTTTTCTAAGGAGGACAAAGTTTTTCTGAATTCCTACAGATTTCTGCCCTGTGGATTTTGGTCTGGTGTACATTATCAATTCATACATCTAGGAAGCAGGTTGCCTGGGTAGAAGACATTTCTTTTGAGAAACCTTTGCAAGAGAAGAAGAAGCACTTGACTTTCTCAGGGGAGAAACTCTACAACCTGTAGCAATATTGTCTGTTCTTTGCAAGCAACTGTTCAAACAGTTCACTTAAAAAGTAAAAAAAAGATATAGATGTCCTTGAGACTGAAGCTTCTTGTGCAAACAGAGAGTTGCTTGGAGAAGATGTCAGCCACCAAGGAAGAGGAGACACCTGCTATTTTATGAGTCGTATTTTATCTTGATTTCTGCTTTTTCATGTTTTACAGCTTCTTCGCACTGAATTAACTGATAAGTACAAGAAGGTCTAGTAATCTAATAAGGTCTTGCAAACATGCAGTAGTTTTCTCCCAAGGTTTTACTCATTCTCCAAATTTTCTTTCACAGACACTCTCTCTGAGGGGTAATTTGAGGCCTTCTGCTACATTTTTGTGCCTCAGATGACCAGAATGCTTCTTTTGTTGACAGAAAGCAAGTATTTTTACAGACTGCTTCAATCTGCTGTTTAAAGCTCAGAAATAATAAGATGTATACCAATGTTTTTTGACAGGTAACTGACTAATACTCTATCGACGAGACATTTCATTAGACAGATGCTGATAGTGAATGTATTGATTTTTTTTTCAGTTCATTTGAAAAATGAATGAAAATAATCCTGACAGCACCACAATTTAAGACTTCTAAGACAGTAAAAAGAGGCAGCACTCCTGACCTCTTAAAAAGAGATCATCAGCAAATGAGAATCGCAAAATCGTTCTACCTTATGCAACAAAAAAAAGCAGTGGAACAAGTATCGAAGTCTTTCAATGAATTTGGATGAGTTAATATTTTTTTTTTAGTTTCCACTTTGAGGCATTTGGATATTACATGTGCTCTATAAGAGCTGTTCTTTGCAGCTGATGAACGGAGAGATGGCTATTAATATATATGTATAAATTTGTTACTTTGTGTTTCCACTAAACATACCCTTCAACAGAAGAGTTGAGTTTTCAACCAGAGGGTTAAGTTTTATTTACCAGGAAGATAAGGGTTCATCTTGCAGTGTGCAGATAAGATTGTTCTAGTTTAGAGCATGAAATTGCCGAAAAAATCATTTAGACATCAGTATTTTTTCACCTCAGATCCAGCTTTTTCACTGCCAAAATAATTGAATTGACTAGATTTATCCATAAAATTCTAGAATTTGTTAAACGCTGTTTCATAAACTATTATACAAGCCTAGATTTCAAATATCTTGAACTGGATTTCAAACAATGACATCGTAAAGGTTTTAAAAGAAAATTGTACCGTGGCTGGGAATCAGTGAGATGTTCATCACTAACACCTTCTCCTTGAAAAGCAATATTTCTGCAGAAAAGAAAATAAAGATCGCAAACCAAACTGCTGCTGTTGGTATGATGCATCAAATACTGCAGTTTATCTTATTCCTTTTTTACCTTTTTTTAAAAGTGCTGAATTTTTCAACTCAGGAGAGCCAGATGTGAAGTCTTTCAGTAGACAGCTAGTGAAAAATTAAAAATTACACAATTCTGACTGTCTTGCAACTTTTGGGGTTTTTTTATTTGGCCTTTAGAAATTAGCCAGCTTTTGCTAGAGGCTTTCAGATTCAACAAATAGCTGGGATGTACTTAATATGTTTTTTAAATTAAATATGGGAGCCTACAGATACTGATCCTAAACTGTTCTCCAGCTTCTTTGCACTGGACTATTGCTGCCATAACAAATTGAGTTCAGCCCAGTTTATGGTACACATACACTATCATAAATATTTGAACTCCAATTATCCTGGTTATTAAAATGGAGAACCTGTGTTAATCCTTGTTGGTATCATGGTCTGCTGGGGTATAACGAAAGAAGCTCAGGGACAATTTATGGGATTGGTGGGAGGTCTAACCACAACATAAGTACCTTACAGTTACTGACTATACAGATCCGCTCTGGACTCCACTGCACTGTGTTTTCTCATAGCTGAAGGCTGGATCTCTGAATCAACTTACAAAAACTACCTTAAAGAGCTCCCCAAGAACATGGTTTTGACTGCTTCCATGCTGTGAAGTCCTCTCTAACTAGAGGTTGAGAGAACAGCTTCCACTGTACAACGACCTCTTCATCTTGATGCTAAGGATATAGCTCAGAGGGTTCACAAAGGGAATCATCATCTTCCTATCAATGACAGAGAAGAGGAGAAAGCTACTTTAAACCTAGAAGTTCCTTGAGGATGAAAAGAAGAGCTGCATACAAAGGATGAGAGGGTTTCTCTGGTCAAAGGGTTTCATTTGCTGCAAAGCTTCTCTCACTTTGGGATTAAACACCATATGGAGCCCTAACCAGCTTTTGTACTGACTCACATTTTTGTCTGAATCCGTGACCATGACAAGCGTGGAAGAAAAGTTTCCATCAGCTTTGAGAACTTAACTCTCCTGAAACAGCCCAGTGCTTACTTCACATCATGTTATCAGCATGAATTCACCTCAGCTTGGCCACACTGAATGCAATTGCTGCTTCCTAGGCAACTGCCAACTTTCAGTCCCTTGGCTAATTCACGTTATTTTATGCTGTGTGCAATTCCTACATTAGGAAAAGATAAGCAAATCTCAGAAGATTAAAGATATTGAAGAGCTGTCCCAATGGCATATGTTTGTCCCAAATTACTGCCCACTTGCTGCATCATTATTGCAAACAAGTTAGTGCAGCCTAGGGAAAAACTAATGTTCTCCTGAGAAAATACTGACACCCAAAACCCACTATATCCCATCCAAACCTTAAACAAGAACAACGCAATGTATGAGTTTTTTGAAAAGCACTCACAGCAGGTTTTGCATAAGAAAATTCCAGAGCTGGCACAGTTGGTTTTTATAAATTCTCTTTTTACATGTCCTTGACTATCCTGGTTTGAGGATATTTCATCATTTTCTTATTAATATTATTATTTTTCTTTTTATTATTTTATTATTAATATTTCATTAAAGTGGTTTTGTTTCTTTTCAACTCATAAGTCTTTCTCTCATTCTTCTCTCATTTGAGAGAGAAGTTAAAGAGCATCTGTCCTTTGATTTCATGGCCAGTCCAGCCCAAAACACAACATTGATGAATAAAGCCTCTTTTGGAAGAAGTCAGGGACTCGGCTGGCTGTTATATTACTCCAGTGCTGCTCCAGAACGCCCCCCAAAAAGTCCGGATCACCTCTAGCAGAAACCCATAAAGGCAACAAGCAGTCAAACACATTGAAATTGAACTTGTCAATGTCTTAAACCAAGACTAAATATTTTACTATCACTAGCAATATTCTACTTCATAAATGCTAAAATGCTATTGGCAGAGAAGCTGCCAGTCTAATGCAAACTTATCCATAAGTAGAAATGACAGTATTCAGGACTGGATTTTTAAAATTTGAGTTCACTATAAATATTGTGGGTTGGAGGGATAGCATTGTCAAAGTAGCGCAAAAATTATACTGAGCCCCTCCACCTACATGGGTTTTAATAGCAATGAGACAGTTCATGCCATGATACAATACCAAAATATTTTATACAGTTGGCTCCTGATTTTGACTGGGCGTGCGTTTTCCAGACCATGAGGCAAAGGCCAGTACATTTCAAGTGATTGTTGCTCCCCTACATGCAGTTAACAGTACATGTTGTAATGAAATAATTAGCATTAAAACATCAATTTATTCACATTAAAGCCCTTATTAGCAATTCATTCCTAGATAAACTAGGAATTTCCTTCTTGTCATTAAATTTCACGTTACTGGTATCCTTTTATATTTTTCTGTAAATGATGTGGAACACATAGTTTTAATGGGACTATAATTAACCATCCTCACATGGCCTGAATTTAGTCATATATACTGAGAATTAATCTGTTCTATGGATGTGTAACTGTATAGTTTAACCAACACAGAAATCTTTTTTTGCTTCAGAAACTAATAACCATTGGCTTTTTAAAATCACCTCATACTTCTTTATTTGAGTGACAGATTTACTACTCAATGCACTTCATTATGCATATAATGTTTAAGCATGAGAATCATTCTATTAAAGTCATTATCTAAATTAGCACATGCTTAAATGTTTGTCTTAATGTGATTTTAATTAGGAGAGAGGTACATACAAGAACTAGGTGACAGATGTAGTTTTCCTGGCTGCTAGTGCCTCATCTCTTCCTTATCTCCACACTAAGGACAGGGCTTTGAATTGGCCTATGGATATTAAAGAAGTCTGATATTGCTTACTCTCCTGGTTGGCGTCCTATCTATCAGACAGGGAGAGGATGTGAATGAACCTACCTTTCCTTTTTCAGATGTGAAACTCCTGAAGTTTCCAAATTTCTTGGAAATTAAATACTTTCAAGTGTTCCAGAGTAAATTCCTCTTACACCTATCACTTTTAGCTTTTATACAGACCTGAATATGCAGGGTAACATTCTGGTCTCCTTATAAAGATTAGGAGGTAGGCCAATGACTTCAAAATGGCCAAGATCTCACCTGTACTACACACAGTCCTGTTCAAACTGAAACTTCTGTGCTTGAATATTTAAGGTATTGAAAACAGATTCCAGTAGTAGCACATTAAAATTGAAATTAGTCTATCATTTTAGTTCTCTCTGTAGAAGAAATTCACTTACAGAATAAGAAAAACATGGGTTTTCAGGTTTTTTATACACCACATTACATCAGTTGGAATCACAAAAATAGCTTGTCTCATATTTGCAGATGTGCTGTGAGCATGTGCTTTTTATGGGGGTCTATAGTAGGTACGGATTTTTTGTAGGTAAATGTTTCTGTGGGGATCTACTCCTGAAGTTTTAATATATTACCAAACATAATCTTTCTCGTGAAAATGTCTTCAAGCTCCAGATGTCATGTACGCCTGTTGGCAAGCACTTCTTTTGTTATGCCCACCAACTGTAACAGGCTTATTTGTGGATTAGCTGTGTCTCAGCTGTAAAATTAATTCAGGAGCACAGCCTGCTGTTCCAAACGAAATTGCAACAGAAGGAAATGTTGTTTCCACAAGTTTGTCTTTTAAAGATTTGTATAATTGGTTAATGCTGTTTTGTCTTTTTGTTTTTTGGAGACAATTAATCAATACTTTGTCATGTGTAACTTTTATTTTCTATTTTCAGTACATTGCGGTATACAAACGGCAAAATCAGATGATCGTGTCCTCTTGTGCTCAAGGAACCAGAGAGCCCTAATTAACTGATCTTCTTGTGGTAGCAGTTTTAGCAATTAATTTTGAGCTACAGACCCATGAACCAAAGCCTTCAGTTTTCAGCTTTCAGGATTTTTAAAAATTTAAATCAGTTTTTGCAGAATAAATGTATATTTTCGCTCCTTTCCCACTATCAGTTAAATAGAAGACAAATGGCTCAATGCCTAAAGCCTGGCGTTTGCACCCAGGTGCTGCAGGCTTGGTTCCTTCATCAGCCTTTCTGCCTGACTGTAATGAGACCCCCCCACAAGATGTGGGGAGATAGTTAAGACTTCCTTTATGGATGGCTTCTTAATGCACCAGAGATGACTTTTTGGACACACTGGGTCTGTCCCCAGTTTGTCAGGTATGGCTCTTAGCTGGAAAGAGCAGCTCTCTGCCAGTGAGGGTGCTTTCGGCTGTAACTGTGTCAGTACCCCAAGCCAATTTCAGTGCAAAATCCAAAAGGAGAGTTTAAAGCACTTTCAGGTAACATAGTTGAATAATTTGGTGCTCTGTGGACACCACCAGGCTGAAGCAACATATTATAGTGGCAGTGTTGATGGTCTGTGCCATCTGGAAGGAGATGCTACCAATTGGCCTGTGTGTACGCAGAGGTTTGCCGTCAGCTGGGGGAGATCAGGCTGCTCAGCTGCACAACACAAGGTGGTGACAAGACAGCACACGCTCTCCTCCAGCCGGAGCAGGGGAAAGCTACACTTCTAAAATAAACAGGACTCATTTTTTTCTCTGTTGTCAGCGCCCATTTAGGGCTGAGTAATAGCTGCTGAAGTCTTTAGATGGCTGATGTGGTTTCAGCCGGGATAGAGTTAACTTTTTTATTAGCAGCTGATGCAGTGCTGTGTATTGGATTGAGATGAGGAATACTTTTGATAGCACACTGGTGTTTTTGGTTGTTGTGATGCAGTCAAGACCTTTTCTGCTCCTCACACCACCCTGCCAGCGAGCAGGCTGGGAGAGCACTAAAAGCTGGGAGGGGACACAACCAGGACAGCTGACCCCAACTGCCCAACGGGATATTCCATACCATATGACGTCATGCTCAGTATATAAAGCAGGTAGAAGAAGAAAGAAGGGGGAAATGTTCAGAGTGATGCTGTTTGTCTTCCTGAGTACTCATTACATGTGATGGAGCTCTGCTTTCCCGGGGATGGTTGAACACCTGCCTGCCGATGGGAAGCAGTGAATGAATTCCTTCTTTTGCTTTGCTTGGATGGCTTCTGCTTTACTTATTAAATCATCTTTATCTCAAATGAGTTTTCTCACTTTTACTTTTCCAATTCTCTTCCCAATCCCAACTGGGGTGAGTAAGTGAGTGGCTGTGTGGTCCTAGTTGCTGGCTGGCATTAAATCATGACAACGGCTAAAGAGGACCACTGGGTAAACTGCTTCCTTCTTTTCCTTTCTGCCAGTGGTCAAACGAGTTTCTCATGCAAGTTTCTGGGAAAGCAGAAGGCAAGTGCTTTGCAAAGGAAAGTAGCTGCACTACGAAGGCTCTTCCTTCCCCTTTGTTATGACAGGAATAATTTTTACATACACAGAAACCAAACGTATGATACTTGGTTTTAGAGGTACTTCCCCAGCTATCAGGTAAGTTGTTGTTTGTTTTTTTTTTCCAGTTAACAAGTGTTATATTTTTTCCTATGATTCTTCCTCCACTTGTCAAATGCCTGTACTAGAACAGAGGCCCTGTACCAGCACACTAGTGGAGTGAATGTCACCATCTAACTATTGTCCTGTTATGATGTGGCAAAGTCCTTCCTAGCACATTAGGCCTTTGGCTTAAGCCAAAGACTTACCATTTTGGAAAAGCTGCTCACACTTTTGACTGATCCAGCCTGACAAATTTTATGACCACATAACCTTGATCAGTAATCTTAACTGCATTAGGAACAATCTGCATTGCTTTTTCCTGCTGTTCTATGAAAAGGAAAAGCCACTGTGTAGCCATTTTATGCCTTCTTTCACTGAGTTGCTGCAAATAATTGCTTGAAAGTGAGCAGGTGAACTTCCTGATTGCCTTCTAGAACCAGCTCACATAAAGTATGGAATTGTAGAGGGACAGGTGGGAGAGAGGGTATATAGACAGTCAAATGTACATGAAGGGGAGTGTATCCATCTGGTGGAGCTGAGGAGGTAGAGGATAATTATACTGAGACTGGGGATGCTTAAAGCTCTTTGCATGAGGAATAAATTGAGGAAGGACATGGGAGTGAAGGAACAGGGAGATGGGGACTTTCAGGTGGATGCAAAAGGGTGGTAGGAGTTGCAGTTTTTAGTTTCTTCTAAATGCAACAAAAAGTGCATGGCTATTCAGGTGATAATGTAATGGAAGCTAGCCAATTAATGAAAAAAATCTTCATTGTGTAGCCAAAGTATGAGCTAAACTTCCTCCCTGTCCTTGGCATTTTCCTCTTAGATGGCATATTTTTCAGCATGTTCAGCAAAGGTATGTTTACCACTGTGAATCAATGCAACGAAGACGTAGTCCGATACTCAAGTGAGCCCCAATCCCTCGGGCTGCAGCAATTATATAATGATCATTGGCAGCAGAGCTCAAGGTAATTTAACAACAGCACAGGGTACTCTGAGGTGAGTTATTAGAACCAGACATCTTTTCATGTGCTCATTAATTACAAGTAACAATCATTTTTGGCAATTATACGTGTAGCCCAAGAGGCTGATTGGGTCTCAGACGCACAGGAGGAAGATCAAAAGTCCTAGAGCTTTCACATACAGGCACTTCCATATACTTCATGTGAAATAAACCAGTTAAAACTTATTTATACTCTAAAGTCTTTCTCAAACCCTGGCCTAAGTCTTCAAACCTCTTTGCATAATTAAACTTCACTTTATGTGACTAGCATTGATAACATGGGAAATTCTTGCTTATGATAAAGGCCTGAATTTCCGTTCTCAGTATGAGGATTCTGGTGACATGGGTACATCTGCTGGCAGTGGGGAGAAACATCACTGCTTTCTACAGTGCCCAAACTGGGTGGTGTTGGCCTAAACCCTAGACTTATATCAGCTAGCCAGCAAGATAATCACAGAATCACAGAATCACAGAATCACAGAATCACAGAAAAAAAAAAAAAAAAAAAAAAAAAACCACACCACCACACACACAACCCACACACACACCACCACACCATAATGCCCTTGCCTGATGTGATTAGAGCAAGGCATAGCTGCTTGTAGACTTTGGATAGGTTAAAAAGCTAAATGGAAGAGAAACCTTTTTTTCTGCAAATATTGCATCTCCCCAACACAGCTATGTTGGTTGCATACAACATCTGGCAGCTACACCAGAAGCATCACTGTAACATGGATGTAAAAATGGCTCAAAGCAGAGAAGTCTGACCATGCTAAAGAATCCCATGTGTATGTCAGAATTTCATTTAAGACCTTAGTTTTATCTATGTGCAGATAGAAAGAAAAAAAAATATTTTTAGACTTCTACAATTGTTAGATAAAGCACTGAATTACACTAACACAGAGTTTCTCTTCCAAAAAAGAATAAAGCTTTTGTCTTCCAACTGGTCATGAATATTGCTTGAAATGATTATTGTCTTTTTAAATAGCTCCACACTGATGGATTTTGTAAATTCAACACATCATATTTCTGAGATACTTTCTATAAATTTCTGAGACTGAAGTGTCCAGGGTATAATAATTTTGCTGCCAACATTAAGTTGACAAAGGATGACAAATAAAAATGTAAAACTATGCAACATTTCTACTATCTTTCATTGGAAAACTATGTAATTAATCTCTTTGATTCCTGTTTAGCTTCTGATAACTGCTGTTAGGAGGATATAATCCCAAGAATTTTTCAATAAGATTATGAATGTTGTATCAAATAGAAGCTATAACTTAAGAAAGAATAATTTAAGACAGTTAAATTTGCTGTTTTTAAACTGCATTAGTGGGAGTCATTCAGGTTAGAGCAATGGCTCTGTGTTGTCTCAATGAAAGTTGGGAGACAAAAATATTTCACTTATCTGAAGGACTTATTTTTCTCCTTTAAAGTTCTTTCATTCAGACTTTCTGTTCCTTTGTTCCCTTTATAAACAGCATGAGGAGCATTTTTATGTTATGGAATCTCATTTCTGTAAGTCTTCCAGTCACAACCCTGAAATATTTCAGTGGTTCAACTAAGACCAGTTAATGCAGAACTGGGCATGGGCTATCCCTGGCTGGTCTGTTTTCTGGCGTATGCAACAAAAATAATAATGAGAGCTTCAAGATCAACACCTGCTTCCCCTCTGACCCACACAAAGGGCTGTTTCAGCTGGTCTGGAGATGCCTCCTTCCAGAAAGTCTGGGTCCCACATCAAGAAGGCAAAATTTGGAATATACCTTCCAGATGTGCAGCAGGATCATATGTTACTGTCATGCTGTTTTAGGAAATACAGCACCTACCCCACGTCCACCAGAGGAAATCCATGGAAGCAAAAACGAGAGGAAAACTCACACTCCATTTTCAATCACTAGAAGTAATCTCTAACACTGTGTGGGTAGTCTAGGAGAGCTCCGTGTCTGACAATATTTGGAAAAAGAAATTCTTGAAATGAATAATTAGCTGCATACATGGATAAGGTCTTTGCGCTTCTCTGGTTTGTGGTAGATCTACCAGTGATACCTACCGGTGATTTAGTGTCAACAGTGAATTTGTGCTAATTTCTATTGTAAAAATAATGATTAAAGTACAAATTTTGAGTTTCTACATAAAATATGAAGTTCAGCTAGAAGTTTGCCTTCCCTTATTGGAATCGTATTTGCCCGCTTCCCCTCCTTTTGTGTCAACAATATCCTGTCAACAATTTAATTCTCATGGGGAAAGGACCGGTTGCATAAATTAAGAAGTAGATAGAAATGCAAAGCTTTTAGTTTGCTGCCACATCCTCCATTAAAAAATTATAAGTAACTTTCAGTGTAGAAATTGTTCTGCAGCAAACAAGCTTCATGGATCTTCTAGGTACCTGTAAATCATCAGATGTCACACTTTAGGTTTGCATTGTTTTATAAAAAATGTTTCTGGATGTGTATACATGCATCTACCTAAGTTATCAATTTTAGAAACTTGCACTGATTCAGAGATTCCATATAAACTAGTATAAAATTCATTATCTTTATTAGGCATTCTTTTTAGTTGCTTTGGTCATCAGTTGGTACAAAATGTGTTCACTTGTAGAACAATATGCAATATAATATATTAGAAATTAATTGCATGGGCACAATTATTTATGAGACTCTACCCATAGTTTAATATTTCTGCCACTCTTTCCTGCAACAGTAGTCTATGGATTACCAGGAGGAAGATTTAATCTGTCATAAGAATGGCCAGGACCAAAATATGCACTGAAAAGCAAGCTCTAAATGTATGAATTTCTCACTGTGCTTAGTCCAGGTCACTCTTGGTGCATGTAAGAAGCTGGGTTTTCTCTAGATGAAGTAAAATTTCACGAGAGTTTTTTTACAATAAATTTTTCTCTAAAAGTCTTTATTTCTCCACATTTTCTGTGGGCAGCAGTTCCCTTCTTGATCCATGTCAGATGGAGCCTTGTGACGTGTGTGGAGTGATTAACTTCACTCGTAAGAGAGAAGTAGTGAAATATTTATTAAGGTCAAACAGTGATTTAATAAAATCAGTAGTAAATGTGACAGTATTTTACGAGATTTGATGTCAAGGTACACTCTATTATTTACTGCATAGAGGGCAGGGTCAGACAAGCTGTCAGGGAGACCCTCCCGTTGAGTCATGAGGTTTAGAAAGGACCCCCTTGCTTTCTAAACTCCTCAGAGAGAAGTCTAGGTGCAGCTGGACCCAATCCTAGTCCCAGACTTGGTCAACTGTTTATGTCTAAAGGATCATATATGTGCAATCAACCCTGTAAAGTTTAGCATGCTATTAGTCACTTACCAACAATCTGTTGTGGCAAGGAATGTCTCAGCCTCGAGGAGTAGAGCCTTAAGCAAGCGTCCTCACAAAAGAGGAGATCCTGGCATGCAGCCTGCTGCCATACAGGAGAGCTCAAAGGGCTCTTGGGCTGTCCACTGTTTATACAGTAAGATAATTGACCTATAGTCATATTCTCATGGGAACAAAATATCTAGGTCCCCAGTCCAGACAGTGTTTTGGCTGTGTTGCCAGGCATTCCCCAAAGTCCAGGTGCAACTTATCACAACTGATGTTGTGATGGCCATGATGGCCATGGCCTGAGCAGGAGCTGGGAGGGGAGAAGAGGGGGAAAAACAGGGAGAGCACACCTCCACACCTTGACTGCCCTCAGCTGTTCTTCGCTTTCCCATGCTACTCCCCACTTCACTACTGAAGAGCTTCTAGAAGCCCTGACTATGCTATCTCAATCAAAACCAGACTTCTTTCATTGATTAGTTGATTTAAAGTAACAGATTTTGATTATCATGGATTGGGGATTCATGCATTTTCTTCTACTGAATAGGGACTAGGGGATAATTTCCAGTAAAGAGTCCTGAACAAAAAAAGGTGGGGATTTCTTCAGCAAATAAATCAGCTACTGATATAAAGAGAATATCCAGGAGTATGCAGGAGCTAAAGGTCTTTCAACAGGAAGAAAACTTGAGGAATTTAACAACTGCAAGATTGAATAGATCTAAATGGAAAATAGCTATCTTCTATCACAGGGACTTCGAAGGGAAATGAATAAGGACTGAAAGTAAGATAAAGAAAAAACAGAAAAAAAATAAGGGGAAAAGATTATAACAATGGGCTGACCTTGTCCCTGTCTTCACCCTCTTCAATCTTGAATCTAGGTACATTCTGTGCGTGTTTTGGGCCATCACACTCACATCAAAATACCAACAAGCAGAGGAAGAACTCCAGGGAACAAAGAACAAAAGGAGGCAGCAAGAAGACAATCCTCCTTCAGTGAGTTTAAGACTCCAGAATTCCCTGCCATTGTGCCCCTGGCAGTGCCAAGTCCTGCTCCAATGCAGGATGATGGCACCACTTAATGATGTTTAGTTCCTCTAACATGCATAATTTGAGAAGAGATCGAATTATTATTTTTACAAAAAAAACTCTGTTAGAGTTTTTAAACTCTGTTAGTTCCTGTGACTGCTCACTAAAGTAACGTAATGGTCACCAAAATAACATAATACTGCTCTTGTGCTTTACCAGGATGGCTGATATAATGAAATAATAATGAATAATACATTTTCAGTATGAATTTTCAGACAATGTTCAAAGATGTTAGAATTTATGAAATCCTTGAAATTTTGTGAACTCACAGTGGCTAATCACTTAATGAGACTCAGCAGACAACTCAATCTAATGTATGAATTGCTTTTGCTATTAATCACTCAGCTCTAACAATTTTATAGATTTTTTTTGTCAGAACATGGTAACACTGAATTAGCTGCAGCTGAAATAAATAGAGATTGCAGTAGAGTAAGCATTTAGCTTTAAATGGATATTCAAGAGACAGGTAGGTAACATTTATGGTAGAAAAAGGCATAATTTCAAAGAAATTATTTGGTGTGTTAGAATGACATCTAGTGACTATTTCAGGTTCTAATGCTGAGTTATAAAAATAGAAACAAAACCCCTACTTTAATCTTCTGATTCTTTCTTTACTGCCCCCTAATGAAAGACACAAATATAAAGGATTGCAAACCATATCCAGAGACAATAAAACTGGAAAGAAAATCAAGTTAAATTAGTGTTAAAGGCAAACAGTGCATTAGTGTAAGGGGAAAAAGAAATAAAATACTTCATGTTTCTGAGACTCTGGAAATTCAAAATTAGGATTGCATCCACTCTTTGATATGAATTTATTTTTCAGGAAATAATCTATAATTTCTCTTTTAAAAGGAATATGAGGGAAAAATATGCTAAAAGTCCCTTAAGATAGATGCCTGATCATTAATGGAAATTCACCTACAATGTGAAAATACAGTTTGAGAGAGGGCCAAAGCCTCCCTTTTGAATGATAATCAGCAGTCCTCTTCCATTCAACATAATCATTCTACTGATTCACAGAGCACAGTGCAACAGGGAAAGAGTTATTAAGGTATCTCATGCATGTTTAACATTAAAAGGAGAAAGTTTATATTTGGTCAGTCCTAACAAAATGAAAACATTTTTTTTCCATATCTAATACTGGAGACAGAGCTACAAGTTCTTGAGAATGGAAATTTGAGAGAGATATGGGATGGTAGAGATAAAAAGTCATTTCTATCTCTAAAAGTAGAGACAAAAAGTAATTTTTAATCCGATTGAAGATTCAAATTATTTTCATTAAGTGTATAATTTCATATAAGGCTCAAAAAGATTGAACTGTGCTTTTCTCACTGAAAACTGCAAGTACATTCATGACATTAAAGTATTTTTCCAATCACGTTTCTTCCTCTGAACACACACCAGACCAGTGTTCCTAAATAAGGAGAATGCTTCTTTTATAGGACAGGGCACCTGCACAGAGCCAAAGATTATTCTCCTGATGCTCAGCTTCATTTCAAAAGAAAAGCTGACTCCCTAATTGCAGTGTTTAAAAGCAAACTGTGAGAATAGAACGAACATGTAATCATTACACGTACATCTGCCTGAATCTGTAGAGAACAGAAACAATAGTGGTGAGGTACAAATGTCAGTCATGTTACTCTAAAGATCAGTGTTAAATATTTTAGTACTCATTAAAGCAGGGGGAAAAGAATATGTGAGGGAGGTGGCATTTTCTGATACCTAGGCATGGAGTACTTGTGCCACAGTGAAAATGTCTTAGGGATAAGTTTATACGGCATAGGAAAATATGCTGAAATTACAAGACTGTGAGGCTTGGTTTTGTATTCCATGGACAGTTCTCATAATTTCAGGCAATGTTATACTCAAACTTTGAAGCACTCAAGTATACAGCTGCACCAGACTACTTCACAGATGCTAAGACTGAAATGTAAGTGATCTGATGGTGTTACAGAAGTACTAGATTTAGTACCTTACCCTGAAATTGGTAATCATAGAATGGTTAGAGTTGGAAGGGACCTTAGAGGTCATCGAGTTCCAACCCCCCTGCCATGGGCAGGGACACCTCCACTAGACCAGGTTGCTCAAAGCCCCATCCAGCCTGGCCTTAAACACTTCCAGGGATGGGGCATCAACAACTTCCCTGGGCAACCTGTTCCAGTGCCTCACCACCCCCACAGTAAAGAATTTCTTCCTAATATCTAATCTAAATCTCCCCTCCTCCAATTTAAAACCATTACCCCTTGTCCTGTCACTACACTTCCTGACAAAGAGTCCCTCCCCAGCTCTCTGTAGGCTCCCTTCAGATATTGGTGGGCTGCAATGAGGTCTCCCTGGAGCCTTCTCTTCTCCAGGCTGAGCAACACCAGCTCTCTCAGTCTGTCTTCATAGGGGAGGTGCTCCATCCCTCTGATCATCTTCGTGGCCCTCCGCTGGACCCGTTCCAACAGGTCCATGTCCTTTCTGTGTTGAGGACTCCAGAGCTGGACACAGTACTCCAGGTGGGGTCTCATGAGCGCAGAGTAGAGGGGTAGAATCACCTCCTGCGACCTGCTGGCCACACTTCTCTTGATGCAGCCCAGGATGTGGTTGGCTTTCTGGGCTGCCAGTGCACATTGCCGGCTCGTGTTGAGCTTCTCATCCATCAAGACCCCCAAGTCCTTCTCCTCAGGGCTGCTCTCCAGCCATTCTCCACCCAACCTGTATTTGTGCCTGGGATTACCATGTACCAGGTGCAGCATCCTGCACTTGGCCTGGTTGAACTTCATGTGGTTTGCACAAGCCCACCTCTCAAGCCTGTCCAGGTCCCTCTGGATGGCATCCCTTCTCTCCAGCGTGTCGACCATGCCACCGAGCTTGGTGTCGTCGGCAAACTTGCTGAGGGTGCACTCTATCCCACTGTCCATGTCTCCAACAAAGATGTTAAACAGCACTGGTCCCAGTACTGACCCCTGAGGAACACCATTCATCACTGGCTGCCAATTGGACATTGAACCATTGACCACAAATCTCTGTGGCATCTAGATTTTACCTGGGATCTTTCTTGGTAGGTAAAATATGTTTTCTGCTCTGGATCTCCCAAGCCTTTTGATAATGCATCAATACTCTTGTCCTATGATAAATCTCACTTAACCTCTCACTATTTATTTAACATGTGGAGATATTACCAATAGCTGCAGTTGCACTGGTATTGGCACTTCTGTGGTTTGGGATCTGGGGTGGCTTGTCGATCAAGACTACCATCCCTGTCTTGTCTGCTCAGCACTTTCTGGTTAGATTTATCTAGGAACACTTTGTGAAACCCAGCTGTATAAAATCCTTGGAGAAGCATTCAGTTTCTGAACCTCATTTTGTCTCAAGATCCTAGCTACTTGGCACTGGAGTCTTGGATGATTTGGGACATCCTCAGGAAACCTCAGTTAAGTATCTAGTGACCTTCATGGTGCAAATTTAGCTATCTAGGGACTTTATGTGTTTCTGGGTTAGGCTACACAAGTGGAGATTCTAAATGAGTGTTTATACTCTGATATGGCTGCTGGAACAATTTGCTATTAAGTTCCTTTGACAGATCTAACCCTTGCTCTTTCTGTACCTCAGATCCCCATCTGCAGGGCAGAGGGAGTTGCAAAATGGAGGGATATTGATGGTGAATACATTCAATATCATGATACGCTTGCATACAGCAGGGCTGGAGAGCCAATATTTGGTTCACATAGAAGGCATTCTGCATAGTCAGTGCACACAAAACTTTTTTTCACCCTTATTCATTTCCTAAGTGACAGCAATGAACACTGCAATGTATGAGAGACAAAGAATTTACAAATGAATAGGCAGGAACAGAGAAAATGAGATGTGAACTGGAAGCCTGGAAGGAATATATTGGGATTGTCTGTATTTTAATGTTTGGTTTGATTCACTCTCTGTGGGCATTGCTTACAAGAGAACCAGTCACAGAAAAGGTCAGAAAATGTCAGTGTCAGATAATACGGGTCTGATCTGACAGGCTTTCAGAGAAAAAATAGCATTCTGTGTTAAGGGTGAGGGCAGAAAACCCCTTAACTTTTCAGTAAAAAACATAAGTTTCTGTTCTGCAGACCTAAAACTGAACTTCACTGGAGCAGATATGGAAACTGTTTCCCACAGCATATTAAAACCTGATGATACAGATACTGACAGGGAATCAAGAGTTTTCTTAATGCTCACTTCACACTGATTACCAAACATTTTTTCTACAGAGGCTCAATTTGTCTACATAAATTCTAAAATGTGTGTTCAGCTGGGCATTTGCATGTGCTGGCTGGCTTCTGTAGGTATTTTATTTGGATAATAAAACACAATGAAATTATGTAGAGTAAGACTGTGAAACATAAAGGCAAAATGACACCAAGCTGAAACTGAAGATGCCATCTTGCTTATTTACCTACCTAATTGGCAGACAGGCTGGCCCTTCAGCTCACCACAGTGCTCAGCATTGCTACCTCAACATTGTATCACATTCTATTTTACAGTACAAAATGTTTTAAATAAAAGTTAAATTTGGAAATACATATATAATCATGTATGTACATACAATTGGTAGAATGTCTTTTGAAGAATTAATCTCTGGCCAATCACTATCTATGGTAATTGCAGTGACAAAAAATGTCCTATGTTCTTAACTGTTTCTGGAATGTTAAGGTGTTTCTTAACCTCTGGAAGAATTCCATGAGGTTTTCTGGTTCCTTACCTAACCTTTTGCTGAAGTATAAGCAAGGGCACATGAAGAAGCTCTCATAAACATGCAAATCTTGCTCTCAAGCCACTTGATACTTCTAGATTTCTTAACTTACTTGTCTTAAAAAATATAAGCCTCATCATGCTGGCTCATGGAAGTTGGACTCAATGATCTTTATGGTTCCCTTCCAACTTGAGGTATTCTATGGTGGTAAACCATGTTTTTTTCCTCAATTTCAATCATGTGATGAGGTCATCAAAATGCGATGAGGGAACACCTGTGACACAGGTGGCACTAGGGGGTGTGCCAAGGCCCCTTGGAGTGCGAAGCTTTCCTACAATACTTTGGCTTGTGTATTTCCCCTACTTCCCTCTAGACCCCTTTCCTCCAGAAGGCAGGATTGTTCAGGGAGATCATGGCTCTGATGCATTTTGCTCCATGAGAGCAGGAGAGGGGCTGCAGCCCCACACTGGGCTGCAGCACAAAGCCTGAAGAGGCAGATGTGAGGCTGGGGTGGAAAAACGTAAGAATATAGACAGACCAGTGAATCTCAATAAGCTCCTGAAGCCTGACAAGTCTTTGGCAGCTGGAGAGAACAGACTCTATTTCAGTCATGATCCCTTCTTTAGGAAAGAATGATGCAATTAATACAGGTTTAAAAAATAGATTCTGATACGAGTTACTACCACATGTGGAAACGTGACTCGGAAGATAGACTCTCACAGGCTATTTTCCTTAATTATTCTAAATTTGCCACTTTTGGTTGTATGTTTATTTGTTTTCCTCACACAGACACAAATCACTGAGTTACTGAGATCTGCAGACAACAGGATATATCCAGAAGATTCATGTTAATAAATACTAAGTTGACAGCCTAGTGCTGGCGCAACGAGTGGTGGTCTCCTCTCTGCAGTACCCTGGTGAAGTCAGCTAGACTCTGTGTAGGTGTATAAAGCTAAAATTAGGGGGTTTGACTGCCACAAAGAGAAAATGAGTGAGTGGGTTTGTCTGGGTTACCTCCAGATAGTATTTATTTGGTGAGTATTTATTTCCTTTATCCAGAATCTGGGGGAAATCTAGTATTTTATCCAAAAATTTTCTGGCAGTTCAGGTCAAGCATTGTATATTTTGATCTTCTTGCATTGCTGGATTTTTTTCTTTTTTTTAAAGCTGAGAGGAAATTAATGGCCTGAACCATTTTTATTCACTGACCATCAAAAACACTTAATGCAAGAACATTACGCTAAAGTAAAAGATTGCTAATATCGTGGGTTTATTATATATATTTAAAACATTTACATATTTTTCATCTTTTTAAAAGGAGAACAAGATCATTTCCATACCACCACAGTACTGCAAAGCTATTTTGCTTGACAGGCAGGCAAGCTGCCTAGCTGCAGTTGTCTTAAATCATGACTTCTCATTTTCTTAACTCAGGTGGGAGCCATTTGAAAACTTTCACAGAAGTTAGCAATAGTAAATCCTGTAATAAGCATCACATGCTAAAGCTGTACAGGATGTTCAGCATCTCGAACAGTTTGAAGCAATTACTACACGGCTTTCTAGTTCCCATGTCAAGTAAAAATGCCATAATTGAATCTTCTTAGAAAACATCTGCCTTTATTAAGTTCAGTGAGCATATATGCAGATTATTAATTAAAGGTATACTCTAATCAGACCCTACACTGAGTTTCTCCCTGAGCTTCCTCTTGTTTTCAGCTCTTGAGACATGCCCAAGGGCAGTTTTATACAGGATTTCTGTGACTGTAATTCAGGGTTTCTCAGTGTATTTATACCTGGGTGCACAACAAACGCATAAGAGAAAATTTAATTTCTGTCTCCTTTTTTCCTTCTTCAATCTGCCCAGGTATAATGTTGTGGCATTTCTTTACTGAAATACAGATGGAGAACATGTGACTCTCCAAGAACAGTGTTCATCTCTCCATATCTGATTTTTAAGTCAGATTGGTTTTATTGAAAAGTAGTGGGGTCCAAAGTGACTGGAAAGTGAACATGGTTTTTTTCCAATATAATGACTAAGAGCAATCCTAGTACAAGACTGCAGCATTTAGATGTAATCAAGATCAGTGAGCCAATCACTTGAAGATAATCATGGAGCTGGCGGGCTTCCCTTAAATCTGATAATGGAATTAGGTCTTGTACTGCCTTTGGTGATGGGGACCAAATGAGAAAACTTCATCTGGGAAGTAATGATTCTCTTCTGTACTGTGGATGTAACTGAGATAAAGCTAGATCCCTCTGATCTAGTAAGTGGGATGAACTGTTCTGACCATGATGTTCTTGCCTTCCCTGGCAAAGAGGAATGTACAATTACTAAAAAAACACCTTGCACAACAACTGTCTGGTTTTAGTAGTTCTGCAATTCCTATTTAAACTGAGTAACACTATTGCTGGCATTTCATACTTACCTTGCTACATTACAGAGAATTTGAAGATGTTTCCCTGCAGAACATAAGCAGAAGCACAGCTGCTGCTCACTTTCTGCTCTAGTGGAGAGGGAATGAAGGGAAGATGTGTTCTTCTTTCATTTGAAATTGGGAGTAATTCCACAGAAATTAATGGAGCTCCCCAGCACAAGATGGATGTGAAAGAAGAGCCTGGCCCAAAGGTTATAAATTAAGTGTAAGTGAAATTCACGGAGAGAGATTTGTGCAGTAAAAAGCTATATAAAAATAAAATGTATATTCTACTTGACTGGCTGAGAACAAAAATGAATCAAAATATTAATGAATACTGCAGACTAAGAAAAAGCTTCTGCTTCAGTGCCTCTTTCTGTCTCTCCTTTTGCTCGTTTCACGCTGTTTGAGGTTATTGACAAAGCTAACTGATACGATCTCCTTCTTCATGCAAGTGATTAAGAGACCCCTTTCAGACATGAATTATAATATCCCTCAACCTGGAAGGAAAGAACATGCTAAATACTTATTTAAACTAAACTCTGAATTATGAATCTAACTCATTAAAAAGAAACCACAACATTCCAATTAAATGTGCGTGTCTTTTTGCTTTGGCAAATTCCTAAGGTAATTTCAGGTGATGCTGTAATTGTATTGTTGTGGTGCATGCCAGATACTGTACTCCACTAATAACCAGCTCTCACCTCAGCCGGATGGGAATAGGGAAGCACAAAAGACTGTGAATCAGTGCTTCTAAAAATAGCCCCAGCCACCCCCTTCCTCCCCAACAAAAGACATAAAAAGTTGAAAAGGACGAGGCTGATGAGAACAAAAAAGTAGCTGAATGGAGAAAAGGGGCATTTGCGAAAAACCCCGCTTTTTCTATAAAGTGGTTCTTTCTTGCCTGCCCTGAAGTAAGTGTCCTGTGCTGATTTAATTGCTGAAGTGGTGTTGAGATGGCAAGAGAAGTCTTATAAACCTAAAGAGGTGCATAAAAATACAGAAAATCAGAAAGCTTCTTTAGCTAGAATTGTTTTTTATTGAAAATTTTCTCTGCAGTGAACTGCTGCTATCCTTTAAAAGAAAAAACTGAGGAATGGTTCACGTTTTAGTCTAGTATTTGCAGTTGAAGTTCATCTTTTGTTCTGTACACTACCATCGTGAGTTGATTCCTATAGGATATACTGTTCCTCTGAAATGAGCTGACTGTTCATGGGCATGGTATGCTCAGGAGATACTGAAGTTTTAAGTACTCTATAAACAGATGTGCAGATATAATTACCTTTAAGAGCCTGTACTGTGTGACTGTCTCATAATATGTGACATACCTTTTGCAAGACAAAAAGCTTTAATTATTTCCTTTTATTTCAAGGTTACAATTGATTAGTCTGTCATGTGAATTGATTTTCTTCTTCATAACACACGAGCATATGCTTCTTCATATAGCAAACAACTTGTGCAATACTTCCACTCTGTTGTGTGTGTGGCCTAATTGCTCACTGGTTACAGACCAAAGCAAGCACAGTATTGCGCAAGCAGGGTAGCAGAACCTGGTTGCCTTCCCAAAGTCAGCTCAAAGGGACTTGGCTGCAGAGGTTAAATATATCCACTTCACTTGGAGGGAGTTTTTATTACTTCTCTGTAGTTCCTCCTGCTGATTTACACTTGGAAATGAGAAGAGAGTAGGAATGTATCTTTTTACAGTACCTAATTTTATGTCTATTTCAGCAGTTTTGAAAAAAACACTCAAGCAAGCGTATTAAACAGAAGATAATTTTCTTAATATCCCAGTTGTGTAACCAATGCAGCATCATTTCTTACGTGCAATAACTTTGTGAAAATGTTTTGAAGTCCTAGCTGACAAGGTCCTTTATGAGTAATTTTTAATCTTCTTAGCAGGCAGAATGATTTTTTGTTCTGCCTGAATTTACAGAAAGGGTAACCAAATTAAACACACGTGATTGAGGAATGGTATTACTGGTCTTGTCAGAGTTCTCACGGATGGTTAGAGAAAAGTTGTCTGATCCCTTTCATATTTGGGAAATGCTAGAGTTATATTTTTATGACAGAATTAATCTGGATAATTGGTTTAACTGAGTGAGAAACTGGTTTATGACATCAGGGATCTTCTGAACTATTCACAAATTTACCCACCCTGTTGTTTGAGGCAATATTGCGGTGCCGGAACCTGAAGGAGTGTATTGGATTGTTTTGGAGGACTGTTGGCTCTGCACAAGCTCTCCACCTTCAGAACAAGCAACACTCAAAACTATAAAACTGAGGAACTCAGGTAGTCTGAATCAAAGCTTTTCAGTGCCCAGTAGCCAAGTTATGGACAACACACAAGCAACATCCCAAATTAACTTTGTAGACAAGAAAGATATTAGTACATTTGGCACTATGCCTTAAAATCACAGAAGGATTTCCTTAATTACTAGAATTGTTCTCTGCCACTGGAACATTAACTGCATCTTCCACTTTCATGTAATAACCAGTGTTTGTGCTGTTCATTAACTTGGCCATCAAAGTTTATGTGCCAATTTGCAGCCTTCTTATTATACCCATTTGGTTATACTTTTTAGAAGTGCTGGGGCTTAGGTTAAGCATTGTGCCCTAACTACCTGTCATTAACTTCATTTAACAACAGTAGTCCACAGAGAGTGTTGTAGCTGCTTGAACCAGTGTTTTGCTCCAACTCTAGTCCTAATGCCACACTTTAAATATTTTCCTGGAATTCACCTGCCAATGAACGTGTCCACAGCTTTTCACCATCCTTTACATGTTTGACCATACAGTTTATCCACTTTTAAATCAAGAGATTACCTGTGTCCTC
This sequence comes from Limosa lapponica baueri, assembly GCA_002844005.1. Classification (NCBI taxonomy): domain Eukaryota; kingdom Metazoa; phylum Chordata; class Aves; order Charadriiformes; family Scolopacidae; genus Limosa; species Limosa lapponica. The sequence continues at coordinate 492,350 of KZ505803.1, read as the reverse complement.
TTAGCAGCTGAAATAAACTCATCCTTGTCAAAC
>KZ505803.1:446878-474305 GCA_002844005.1 Limosa lapponica baueri | reverse complement strand
GGGCGGCCTGGGCGGTGCGCACCCGCCTCCCCGGCCTGTCAGGCCGGGCACCGCGGAGGGGAAGGCGGGGGCGGGGGGAGGAGGGCACGGACGGCACCGGGCGAGGGGCCTCTCGGCACCTCAGAGGGAGGGGTCGGGGCGGCTGACAAGGGGCCGTCGCGGCGGCGGGTAACGTGTGTTAATCTCGCATCTTTGTTCTGTCGGCTTCAAACGCTCTAGAAGATTCATCTGCCACCGTGAGGTAGGTGAATGCGGCTCTTTGCTTCCGAGGCCGGAAAAATGAGGCAAAAAAAGCAGCTCGCCGCTTCATCGTGTTATAAATTAATGGTTGAAGCCGGGAAAGAACTGCAAAACTGCCTGCTGGAGTCGCTTGAATGCATTCATCTTTTAAATCATTAGTAACTGCATTAATAATAAAGCACATGTGAACAGAAATTAAGAACCAGTTTGAATATTTGTCGCTTACTTCTGTCAGTTGGGATCTCTTTTCACAGGTTTTACAGTTTGTTAACTTCCAGTTCTGAAAGAACCACTTCAGAGGGGAGACAGTTTCTTTAAGAAAAGCTGCGTAAAATAACTGTGCAAATCTGGGTCAAACGAAAAAATGTGCTGTTTTCCTTAGTTTGGCCTTCATCAGGTTCTGGGAGACCATTGAGCTTTTTCACACTGGATGATCCTTTCAGAACTGCTTAGCCTTACCCCTGAGCTAAGGCAAGCGGTATCGTGTATGGTACTCTGTTGGGTGTCTGGTGGCCAGGAAATGTTTTCCTTTTTTTCCAGAGAACACTGACACTTGTCCCTTGCTTATCAGGTGCTAGCTAAATACCTGTAAAACCACCTTGCTGTTTGTCCTCAGTGCTTAAAGCTCCTCTCTGCATTCATTACTACAAAATATCCAAATTGATTGGACCACTGAATCTGCAGGAATTGTTTCCCGTTGACTGGTGTCTTTATGCAGTTTGGCTTCCTCTTGGTCACAATCTTCTATTTAGCTTGTAAGCCCTCACAAGATTTCTTCCTTCTTCTCCTATACTTACAACTCTTCATACAGTATCGGCATGTCTGTCAATTATTGTTACAGTTCAAGTAAATATAAAATAGTATCAGGGAATATATTGTGGGTTGGAATTCTTTGAGTGTTTTTTCTATCAGTGTTTCCTCACTGAAAGGGATGTAATTTAGTTTGGCAAGTGACAGAATGATGCTACTAGGGTCCATTTAGACATCTTAGTTCTATGAGATGCTAGTGGAGTATCAGAGTAGACTTTAATTACAAGCAGTTGGTGTATGATTTAGAAAGCAAAGTGGAGTTGCTGCATCTTTATAAGTAAGTGAAACTATTAACATCTTACATAATGTATGCAGCTGGAGTTTTACTTCATTATTTAAATGTTTCTTCTTCAATGGATATCTTCATAGAAGTACATCCTCTTCTTATTAAACAAGGCTTATGTAGTACCTTATTGAGAATCAGAGCCTCTAGTGCTGAGGCTTTTCTTTCCCGACTTCGTCTTCCTGTTCGGCTTTTGGGGTTTACAAGTCTGTTCGGTTTCCTTTGTACCAGGAGCGAAATGAAATTGACAGTATGTATCAAAGGTATTCTTGGGGTAGGTTATTTAGGCCTGATCAACCTTATGGAAAAAAAAATCAGACTGGTCTCTCTTGCTATCTCAGACGTATATACTGCAGTTAGCCCTTTCAAGCTGTGGTTTAACGATACAAAAATCTTCAGTAGTTACATGAGTTTGTAAAATTACAGATCTTCCAAGCTACTGTTCAATGGAGTGCTGCCCTAACTCTGTGTGCAGTTGTGTTGTAAACTCATCCAGCTTAAACAAATCAAACTCCTACAATATTGGAGTTACTCTCTATCTCTGACACTTCTTGGATCCAGCTTGAAATGCTACCGTGCTGTGCTGGTCTTAGTGGGAGAGGGAACATAGAGAATGGTAAAGAAAAGGGCAATAGGAAAGTTTTACACTGGTAATCTAAGCCTGTCAGTTTGCAGATGTGATGCTGATTTTCCAGGAGTTTGTTCCTGAAAATGTTACTGTATAGAATGGAGAGAAAGAAGGTCAAATATCATCTTAAAACCAACAGGCATCCTGGCCGTACTCTTGGGCAAAATGTAAGTTGTAAGAATGGAAGATGTTCAAAAACCCCAATAACACTCCCCAAGTTTATAGGCAGATGATTCATCTAATAATCCTATGCTTGATGCTCGTACCATTTCCATATTGCAATAGAATAGAATATTTCAGTGTGCTTGCTCCTTTCCACTGAGCGTGATGACCTAGGTATATCTAAGTCAAAGCTGATTGTGTGTGTGGAGAGGAGGGGGGCTTAAGATTGCTTATGGAAGTTCAGCCACCTTACCTGATAGCAGCTATTCATGAAATATATACTGTAGTTAAGTCATAAATGTTCAGGATTTTTGTATACAGATGGATATGTTTCAGTCAGAACACTTTCTTCCTCAACAAGCTAGAGGGTGCAGTGGCAGAGAAGAGGAAAGTTCTAACTGTATTGTAGGGAACTGGAACTGCTCCTTGCCTGGTTTCTCTTCCTGATGGTCAGAGGAACTGAAAAGAGAGGGAGAAGTTGGACTCCCAAATATTTTATGGAGCAGCAGTGTACGGGAAGGTGGGAGGGGAAAACTAAGTGGGTTATGTAGTAGAATGGCTTCCTGAGATGAGTGAAAATTTGAATTCTTATGGGCTAGTAGAATGGAATTCCCTCCTAGCAAGCAGTTCTTGGCTTATCAAAGGGAGCAGATGTCTGCGCAAGTAAGCCTGTAGCACTGGGAGAATTCTCAAAGAGGTCATTATCACATTCCTTCTGTCTTTCCTGTCCTTCAAATAGTTACTGCATTTTTTAGTGAAATTGCAGATTTTGTGACAATTGCAGTTTGGGTCAATTTGGAATATTGACAATATGTTTAGAGGGAGAAATCTTAATTACTTATTTTAAGGTCTTTAATTATTTCAGTCTAACATTTAAATGTTTTTATTTACACAATAATTACTTGTATATCACTTTTTTTTTTTTTTTGTAGAGGCCTCACAGAATGTTAGTTCTTTGGGAAACAGAAACTTTTGTTATCCCACGTATTTCAGAATATGAAGAGAGGAAAAGCATTTAAGTTTCAGGTTTTCAGATGCTGTTCAGTGTTTTGAGATGAAAACGTTACAATATTCTGCATAATAGAGAAATAAAGGGTTTATATGGTTGAGAAGAATTCATAACACTGTGTTGTGGTTGTTCACATGCTCCTTTCCCCTCTTCTGTAACAACAGAAGATGGGATGAGGTAGAGATGGCTGCAATCCTACCTCAGCACCCTGGTGGTCTTTTGATAGTCAGAGGAGCTCAAACATGGAAGCAGATAGTTGTCTTCTCTAATCAGCAGTTAGAAATCAATTTTTCTGCTTTTCATTTTCCCTGTTTAATTGAGTGGATGTTTTGAAGCAAAACCTAGAGGGATAGAATGGCAAGGTAAGATCGTAGAAGACATTTTAAATGTTTAAAATTTAAAAATCTCATTTAAACGGTACTTCTGTGTGATAGTCTTAAGTATTTGATGGAAGCAGATAACAGGTGCTACTTCTCCAGAAAGACTGCTTTTCTGGCAGAACTTCATCTGATGCTCCTTCTCTGGTACATGAAATGACAAGATACAGGCTGAAGTTGCTGGTTTTGAATTAGTCAGTGAAGATGGCCTGTGATTCTGAAACTTCACCGGAAGTTATAAATATCTGTGTATATTGCAGTTAGAGACTGAAGAAGTTAGCTGAGAGCAGGAATCTTTGGCACGAATGTGGTTTTTTTCAGTGTTGTAGATAACAGTATTAATAAAAGGGACGTGAATAGTCAATGTCTGGTGCTGACAGCTATTCAGAACACATATTTAGGTTCAAGTTTACATCATGAAAAGGATCCAGAGATGAGGAGAATAAGACAAAGTAGCAAGACAGTGGTGACCAAGAGAGAGCATTTGCTGATCTTATGTTACTGCCGAGCCCACCTGAGTATTGCCAGAGAATGTTTTTTCTTTGCTTTTCCCACTTTCTGTCAGCATCATAATGAAATCACATTGGACAACATAACTGATCTCAGAAGATGATCTCTTACTGTTTTCTGGGTTATTCCTTTCTGTCTGACTCCAGCAGAGAACCTTTACCACATCGGTGATAAACAGTACCTTAGAGCTCTCGATATTGTAGTCAGTTGCGGTCTAACTTGGCCAGCTTGGACATTATGACCTTTGTAGTTCTTATAAGAACTGGTTGTGGAACTGTGCAATGATCAGGGAAGATGCAGTCTGTCTTTGACATCGGTAACTAAAAATCCTGAACAATGGAATGAGATTGAGGAGGGAAAAAAGTTTTCTCTATTCTTGTCTCCTGCTTCTTTTATTAAAACTTTACAGACAGAGAAGTACTCTGTCAATCCTAACCAAAGGGCAGCGATGCAGGCTAGGTGGAACTTGGAAACATCTCCATTGGTTTTAGCTTACACTTTGGTATCAATCTATTTCCTATTCTATTATTAGGAAATCATTTTCCTGATAGGAAAGGGTGATACCACTCCTTTTTGAACTTGTGCAGAAATGGAAGAAAGATCTGAAAATGCTATCAACAAGATAAATGGTTGCCAGTGCTTCCAGGTGCTGTGCCCATAGATGTGGGCACAACCTTTGTATTAATATTCTTTGTTCCTGGCATCTGTGGCAGCTGTGGTATTTCTAAAGACTTGCTGTTTGATCATAGAATAATTTAGATTGGCAGGGCCCTCTGGAAGTCATCTGATCCAACCTTCTGCTGAAAGCAGATCCTACTATATCGGATTGCTCAGGGCCACGTCCAGTTGAGTTTTGAATAACTCCAGGGATGGAGGTTTTGCAGTCTCTCTGGGAAACCTGTTACAGTGTTTGACAACTGTGAGAAAATTGTAATATGTAATCATAATTTTCCATCTTGCACCTTGTATTAATTGCCTTGTGTCTTTTCTCCAAGTGTTCAGTTTCATCTTCTCCATGCAATTCTACTACATAGTTGAAGACAGCAAAAAAACATCATCCTCCCCTTAGCCATTTCTATTTAAGACCGAACAAACCCATTTCTTTCAGTTTTCAGTCATACATCTTATGCTCCATCTCGGAAGCTTTCCTCTGGGCTTGCTCGGATGTGTTAATGACTGTCTCTTACTGGGATCTCCAAACTGGACACAGTACCCCAAATATGGTTTCACAAATTGCTGAATAGAGAATAGTTGCTCCTGTCAATATGCTGGTTATGCTGTAGCTAATACAGGGCAGCATACTTTGACCCTGTTTGCCACAATGATACATGGATGATGATACCTTGTTTGAGGGTTTTGTAATAGAACCTGTGTCTTTAATGCAGCTGAAGGGCTGCACTGAAATAGGAATAATACAGCTAGCCTGTTTAAAGCAAAACAAATCCTTTGTTACTCTCCTCCTTTGATGTTGTGTGGAAATATCACCTGACAAAAGACTGATGGGTTTTGCAGGATATAGTAGATGTTCATGTGTTTTGCTGCTATTGCTGCCTTCTACTCCTTTCTAGGGAATTGTTCTCATGGGGTTCTTAAAAGTTTCTTGAAAGAAACTTGTCTGTCCGTTTGTTTCATAATTGCCGCAGGGAAGTATCTGTACGACAGACCTGGTTGTTGTTTGGGAGCCATTTTCAGCTATATTCCTTTATTAAGGTACACCTGTTATTAAAGGCTTGATATGGAGGCAGTGGTCTTTTTTTTGTACTTGCAGTGCAGCTTTTCACTTCAGTTCCACAAACTATAACCAAACCCTTTAACAGAAACATTTTGGTCAACTTTCTGATGGAATAGTATCTTCCCTTTAAGTTCCTTGGTATGCTGTCTAACGGCTTGAGCTCATTATGAACTCAGGCACTTTCATGGGTAAGTTTTCTGCCTTACTCTGGGAGTGCAAAGATTTTTCCATGACGTTGGCCCAGCACAGTCATTCCTAGCACCTGATGCTGAATAAATTATTGCAGTTCAGTCATTTATTACTGTCTTTCACTTTTACCAACTGATAAGGTTTGACTAAACATGCATATTTCTTTCTGAAACAGTTGTTTTGCATCTTTATCTGATAGTTTTCTTAAAGCCCTTAGTATACTTAGTTAGTCAGGGAACTTGCCTGTGTAAGATTTCATGGAGTACTTGTTTTGTGGTCTTGCTCTTAGTCAGAAAAGGGAAAAAATACAGGCACTTACGGTGCACAGCGAAGTTCACAAGGACAAAGTAATTATGAGACTTCAGGTGAATTGAGTTTTCACTTAAGCCAGCCAGTTCTTTGAATGTGGTGCTCTCATCCACTGAGGAGGAGAAACTATGCCCTGGAAACATTTATTTGAGCTATGGTGCTTCACTGACATGGCCCAATCTTTAACCATTTCCACATCTGTCTGTGGTGAAAGATAGCTTATCTACTGGCTTTTCATTACTATTTCTACAAGCGACTATCTCTGCTTGTTTTTCTACATCTCTTAGTCTGTTTTGGGTATTCAAATGATGCAGTGACGTTATGGGGAGCAGCATGCAATGGTTGTGCATTTTGTGGGATCCAGGACTAGATTTGTGTGAATACAGTGCAGAGATTGGTTTCAGGGTTTTCAGTCTTTCAGACTTGCAGTTAGAGGTCTCATCTTTGTGGCAGTGAGTATACATTATCTGGAGTATTGAAAAACACCATCACTAAAAACAATTTTGAAGACTCTCTGTTCTAGCTGATACACATTCATCCATTTGCACCACATGAATGATCCCTGTTAACCTCCAGAAACATCTGTAATTGTTGGTGTTTTCAGTAGGTTGAGGTGATCTGTGTCTTTCTAATCTGTTTTCCATACAAAGAGCTCTACATATGCAGATTCAAATGCACTCTCACCATACCCATGAAATAAGTTTGGATTTATTGTTAAATTGCAAATACTGCAAAATTTGTATTAAATATTCAACAACAAACCAAGTAAAAAAAATGTACAAGGCATACAGTTTTTTGCTTTTTTTCCTGGTTATTGCGTATGTTTTAGAAACAACTTCTGATTAACAACAAATGTGTAACAATAAATAAAATCCTGTGGGAGCTGAGCACTTTCTATAGCATTTATCTATGTTTTCTGTAGATTTCAGTTTGTGACTAGGAACCAGTTTGCAGTAGTCTTCCATTACTTTGGGTATTGTCCTTCACTCAAAATTGTTTAAAGATTCTGTTTTACTGACTAAAGTTGTGGAAAATATTTCTATTCTGTAGAATGTGGAAAATATTTCTAGCTCTTAAGATCGTGACTGTGGTGTTTTAGAAGCAGTCTTCAGCTGAGCTCTACTTACTGTATATTTAGATTAGTTTGTAGAATTTAATCTTTAACACTTTTGTGTTAATTTGCCATGTGTGAACTCTGCCAATAGTGTATTTATAACTCTCATATTGAGAGTATATAACTCTCAATAATATCATATAACCTTGAGATGAGAAGAGATCCATGTGGGACTTGTTCTAGAAATGTCCCCATGAGATGATTCCCCATTTACAATTAATAGTGGAGAACTTTCTGTTAACCCATTTGAATCCATGTCAATTTTTATCTTCTTGTCACCTATGTACTTACAGAAATCCTTCTTCTTGTCTTTAACATCCCTGGCCAGATTCAATTCCATTTGGGCTTTAGTTTTCCTAACTGCATCCCAGAATGCTCATACAGTGTTCTGTATTCCTCCCACATTACCTGTCCTTACTTCCACCTTCTGTATGCTTCTGTTTTTTGGCTAGGAGCTCCTTGTTCATGCATGCAGGCTTCCTGGCATTTTGGCCTGTCTTTATATTCATTAAGACGGAGATCTCTTGAGCTTAGAGGAGGTGATCTTTGAATATCATCCAGATTTCTTGCCCCCCTCTTCCTTTGAAGGCCTTATCCCATGAGACTCTTCTGTACAGTAATCCATGGGGAAAAGAGAAGGGAGGATACCAGTTTGAAATATGTTAAAGTTTGAAGAAAGCTATTCTTTGTTAATTAAGAAAATTTTGTCCTATTTGAAAGGCAAAAATCCACTTAGTTTTACTTTCAGGGAAGCCTTGAATTTTGAAATTGTTTGAAGGTGAATAATTGCTTTTGGAAGAACAGATCAAACTGCTTTTATGTTGATTCATAAAAGAGAAAGTTTCTTAACTAGGTAACTTCATAAATGATCTCAAGAATTCTACAAATTCCCTGAAATGTTTAATACAGACACCTTAAAAAACAGAATTTGAATGGAAAACTTGGAATGTAAGAAAATAATGGGAACCCCAAAGTGGTACTTTACAGTGAATTGGGTTAAATTTTTGAGAAGTTTTTGTGCAACCTTTCTGTAAGGGAATCTGAATGTTATCTGTTGTTATCTGTTGTCTTGGATCCAGTTTGTTTGATCTCAATAAGAATCATTCTTGTTTGGTTTCCTACCTCTGTCACCAGGCCAATGTTATAGTTTTTCTGTTTTGTTTTGTTTCTGTTTAGTGTCGGGGAAGTTGAGATGACTTCAAGATTCTAGCAGCTGAGTAACTTACACACATGTAAACTCTTGTTAACCAAAACAGCTAGTCATGTTGGCAAGAGTTTGAGACACGTGCCATGTGTAGCACCTGATGTGTTCATAGCCTGTTTTCTAAGTAATAATAGTTCTTGCTTTAATAAGAAGTTCTTTGAAAGCCAGGAGGACACCCCCATTCATTCTTTTAAAAGCAAAAACATTATTGTAAGGTTTGCAAATAATATTCCTTAAAAGATTATGTTGATATTTGTATCTCTGTGGGTGTCTTGTAGTATTGTTTGTTAATGTGGTGGAATTAGTCACTGTATTTTCCTCAGGAAATGCCCCTGTCCTCTATAAACAGTTCTCTGTAGTCTCTTTGTGTTGGGCTGTAAGAAGATAACTGATCTGGAATTATTTGTGTCATGCCCCTGGTGCTGGGTCATCTGACGAAGTAGAGTTCCTGGGATAATTTTCTAACTTCCTTTAATCTCTCTAGGACAGATTAAGATTAATCTGTTGTTTTTCTGTGATGTTTAGTTCTTTCCTCCAAAGTCTCAGAGTGTTTTTTGTTTAGCGTGGAAACTAGTTACAGAGAGCTAAATATCTGCCAGACAAATGGGTGCTTAACATAGGTAAAGTGACAGATCCTTTGATCCTTGTGGCTACCCAGAATAAAAACTCTTCTGCAAAGGGAATGCATCCTTCTTTTTACATTATTTTTTGAGCTCTGTGAGTCCTGGACAGATGTTTGCTTACATTAGACATAAATGCAGCTTCTTTTCCAACTTGTGCTCTTGATTAGGACAAAGAATTGTCTTGAGATCTGATCTTGGGCTTTGAGTGCGAGGCTGAGACGGAGAAATATTTCATGCTGTTGTTATTAGTGAGTCACTTAATTACTCAGAATGTTTTTTTACTCACCCTTGATGCCTATAATAAATATTTCACATATAGTTATCAAACATTAATACTTTGAGACTGGCAGTGATTTGTAGTAGTTGTATAATGAAACAGCTGTTGGAGGTGAATGAATGCAGTACATTTTGACTGTCTTAACTAATGAGTAAAAAGGTGGACTGTTCTATGGGAGTAAAAGATTTTCTGGATGTTTTTTGTCCTGTATTTCTATGATGTATACGTAAATGCATATGAGGAGTGTAGCTACATATGAAATCCTTTTTATTGGTAAATTCAGTTGTTTCTTGTTATTGTCAGTTGCTTTTTGTAAGTTAAATAAAAGTGTCATATAAAGTGTGTATTGACATATTATGATTTTGGGTTTTTATAAAGACCTGTGGTTATGAATCTATTTTATTCCTGTGTTTTGTTGCTGTCAGGTTTCACTCTTTGTAGGTCTTCATCTCCAAGGATTAACATTCACTAGCCATGGATTCAGACATAGGAACAAATACTGAATACATTATAAATGGTGGTTAGAGTAATTTGGAAATGCCTTATTTTAATTCAAATTCAAAACTGCTTTTTGTTTTATCAGCAAACACGTATCTCTTCATGGTGCAAGCTCGTGGTATAATGCTGAGAGAAAATGTAAAAACAATAGGACACATGATCAGATTGTACACTAACAAAAACGCTACACTGAATGGCACAGGTAAGAGTATTTCTTATTTAATTTAATTTTTAAGAGAGCTTTATGAAAAAAAACAACCAAACTACAAACCCAAACATACCAAACCTCAGTGACATAGCTTGGTTATGAAAACCTAGACCCACGTCCTACTTCTCTGTAACTGAAGTGAACGCCAAATAGTTACTGTTTATCAGTTTACTTTAGTAGAAAATAGTTATCATAGCTGTAACAGATATCTTAATTTAATTATTGTTCCTTTAGTGCAGTAAAATGTTTTTTCAGTTATGCTGCTAAGAATTTGTTACTGTAACAGATATCTTAATTATTGTTCCTTTAGTGCAGTAAAATGTTTTTTCAGTTATGCTGCTAAGAATTTGTTACTTACAAAGTTAATGCTCTCATCTGCATGATAATATGTTACAAATTCAGTGGATAATGTAAGGTTTTACAAGAATCAATTCCTCTTTTTAAGATTATCCTGAAGGAAACAATTCTAGTGACTGCCTTGCTCAAACAACAATGTATCTTCCAGAAAACTTCACTTACTCTCCCTACCAGGCTTGTCCAGAGAAGCTGCCTTACATGAGTAAGTTTTAAACTGACCTTACTGTTTATCTAGTAAATTGGGTTGTACTTAAAACAAAATACAATTATTTTAATATAAAATATAATTGAAAGGAGTCCAAATATGTTGCAGAAAATAATCAATAAAATATATGAATAGACAATAATGCTTAGCAGAATTTTATCTGTAACTTTTGTGTTACTAAAACTGTTAGCCTCTTTATTAATCACCTAATATGTTCCAAATTTTATTTACAAATAATTTTACTTTCTACAAATTAAATACTAAGAAAGGTATACTAGAGGAAGACTGTAACTTTATAAAAAGTATCCATTCAGAGTTGTGTATTTTGAGGAATACTTAAACATTTCCTTTTTGGAAATGGTATTTCTAATACGAAGATCCATGAGTCAGGAACTAATTCTCAAACCTTCATCAGCTAATCACAGTTACCTCAATATATAGGAAACTGAATAAGATGGTGTAGTGAAGTTAGAATTGATGGAGGTAAGAAAGTGCTAAAGCCCTGTCATAATGAGGAAGTAGTACTTAACAAGTGAAAAGTTGTGATCCTCAGGAAATTTTAAAATTAAGCTTTCAAATCTAGATGTTTGTAATTCCAAGCTATTAAGTAGAACTTGATTAGTTAACCTTAACTTCTTGTAAATATTTGGTAGACAGACTTAATATTTTTGAGTGAAGAATTAATAGTAGCATTAGTATAGACCTCAAAACTAATTAGTTAAATTGAAATGTCTCATTTGGTGTCAGGATGTACCAATGAGAGAAGAAGAATCAACAACTCTGTAAATAAGTGTTAAATATGTTACTGGAAGTGACTGTTCATTAGTATCTGGCAGTATCTATTATGCCAACACATTTATTTTACTTGCTGTATTTAAAATCAGACAAGTCAACTACTGATTTGTAAGAGAGAAAATTTGAAATAACTTCTGAAGACATTTGTGACACCTTTGAGAATTCTAACCTCTGGTGTTTTGGGCTGAGTTAATCTGTGGGCTGCCATTCAGCATGAGCAAGTAGTTAAGTATTTAATATAGCAGTTCAGATCCATATCGTACCATACAATGTTGCTGACAACCAAACTGAATTGCTGATCACTTTTTCTATGAAGAAAAATAGTGGATTTTATTAGGCTAATTTAGATTCCATTATAACTTCTTTTTTAATCTTAACAGAGAAGTTCTTCCAGTGAAGAGTACAGTAACAGTGCTTGTTAGCTGTGTTTCTTTTCAATGACTCTGAATTCCAAACTGTGGCTCTTACATTGTAAAGATACAGACATATAGCTGAAAGTATAAATCAGTTGCTGTTCCTTATAAACTTAAATCATGTAGGAAACTGTCTTAAGCCAAGTAGCAATTAGCCGCGGTGTGATTATATTCTTATTTCAACCTCTCTAGAAATATTGTTTGACTTTCATAATTGTGTGGATGTTGTGTAATAGTGCACGTATAAACAAATAGAACTAAATTATTCCAATAGTAAATATTTTAGCTACTTTGGGAAACAGATAAAAAGTTTGAGAAATGTCAACTCTGGATAACCAGAGAAACAAGAATGATTATTTTGCTGATTGAAAAATGTATATAAATTAGTATTTTTACTGTAACTTTCAAGGGATCTGGCAGTTGAATTCTGCTAGATTAGTTCAAAACTGTATTGGCTTCTGCTACCTGTTCTACTTGTACTTGTGGGAGGATGAGGCAAGTTAGAAGGCACTAAGGTACCTTAGTAGGTCAGCCTAGTTATAGCATGTTATCTTAAATCATTGATGCAGATTTGTTTGCACTGACAGGTATTTTGAATAACCACAGTAGAGATGCATTCTACTCTGCTATTCTTACTGTCAACCTTATTGGCTATATGTAATTCTACCTGAATTTGGCTATAGGTCTTCTTATTGCTGCTCTCTTTTCCATCTTTTTTGTTAGTAATCTCTTTGTACTTATCCTGTTCTGCTGAATTTAATAGACAAATCATAATTTTAATAGAAAATAGTTCACTGTTACTGTTCAGCAGAGATGTTTTACCCTTTGGTTTTCATGTATGCCTTTTTAATAAACATCTCTGCATTTAATTATAGTCTAAATAAAACTTCTCTGAAGGTTATTTAATGCAGTGAAATGTTGTAAGTTGTCTTAAGATAGCCAGGGAAGGAAGTTTCTTGAATCACGCATATTTTGACCTGCTTAATAGTCTAAGGTTATTATAGAAGTCAACTACTCTTCTTTACATCAACTTGACAAATTTGTGTCATGGAAGGAGTGTGGTAAAATTATGTTTTGTCCCAAGTACAAACATTCTTGAACTAGGACCAACTAGTGCCTTTTGTGTGTGACTCAGTCTTTCAGATTATAACCCCACTGGCTGAGCACTGCTGTGCTAATTCATAAGTGAGACACCTCTACTTCAAGACAGAAAGAAGACAGAAAGCAGTACAAAAGAGTATTTAATCAGCATAATTTTAATACTGACTTGAGAGGTAAATGGAAAGCAGATCAGTTTTTTCAGTTATATCAAAAAAAGCCCTCATGTTAAGAATTTTTTTAGCAGTCTACCCAAGTCAATTCATGGACAAGAACTGGTACTTAATGAGTGATAAGAACTATCCAGATCTTTTAATTAGAAGATCTAGATACACTGGGGTTGAATATACCTAAACCATTTTAAATAAGTATTAGAAAAATGTATTTTGTATTTAACCAATAAAAAAAAGTTCTACTGTCTCCAGAAGTAGTAGATTCTAGTATTCATCAGCTGAAGCTTTTCCTGATATTCAACCTGTGTTCACTTTATTTTTTCTTTTCCTTCCCCCTGCTCCTTCCTCCTGCAAGTTAGTTGTATTTTTCCTTGCCCTTCTTGATGCTTGGAAGAAAGTTTGTTCCATCTATGTACCAAATTGTTCTGTCTTAGAAAAGATTTATGTTTTTGTCAGTCTTTTTTAGATAAACCAGTACTTGCAGCCTTCCTAGACTATGTAGTTTCTAGAGCTCTTTTCATTCTTGATTTTTTTACCATAGACTTTCTCTAATTTGATTTCCTTTTGAAGCATCATAACCAGCTGTGGTTTACAAAATAATCTAGTAATTACCTTCTCTGTCTTTCATATAACAGCTGTTAATGTATTCCAGAATGAGATTTGCCATTTTTGTGCAATTGCATTACAGTTTGTTGTCTCATATTAATAAGCAATCCATTATAAACCATCAAAATAGCTCTCTGCATAGTGCAGTGTAGCCAGGTATTTCCTATTTTGGGTGTGTACTTAATTTCTCCTTCAGTAACGATCTATACTTTTTTTTATTTTTTAAATTAATATCACTGTCGATTTCAGTATGTATCTGATTTGCTGAAATTATTTTGTCTTCTGATTCTGTTCTTCAAAATCCTTTCTGCTTCCTCAGCTTTCTTTTTTTTTGGCTTGTACAAATATGTGTTATTGCAGCATGCTAGACAGTAATGGAAGTAGTGAATGCTAAGTGCAGATGTTTACTGAGATGTCTTCCCCTGTCCCCCACCAATGACATGGAAATACTGCTGTTTTCCATTCGCACATCTCCTGTGCCCTTTTGATAATACAAATATTTCAGGGTTTACTATAGCTACTTTTTAAACAGCTTGGAGAGAATTTCATCATGTCCCATCAAGTTAGAAGCACTTGCCTTACATAAATACTGTTTTGCCATTCCTCCTTTTTTTTTTTTTTTAAATTTATGTTTTTATTATTTAAGCTGTCTAAGCATCTGATCACATCTAAACTTCTCTCAGAAGACTAAGGCACCCGAGTCCTTTGCATCATGTGTTGTTTGCTTCCTTTTCTGGTGTAGTAATTGACCTTTACTGATCTTTATTTTCCTATTAGAGTCTATGATCCTTATGGTGCTGTTCCTGATCCTTTTTTTTTTTTTCACTATCATTTTCCTTTTTTTTTTGTTTGAAATTGCCTTCTACTTTTACAAGTAATTCTACATTTAATCATATCCAAAACTAAAAGAGCTCTTGCAGTATCTTAGTATCTTCTGCCTTCTTCCGAAAACAATGATAATTCCTAGTATGCTCCAAAAATTTCAATCTTTCCAAAAGATTCAGATAGCTAGTCAATTCAGCATTATGACATGAAGCAATCTTTTGGACACAAATAGGATCTTTTGGGTACGGGCACAGGGGAGAAAATGCTAGTGATTTTTTTTCATTGACTTTAAAATTCCAACCCTCACCAACAGAATTAAAAAGTGGAATATTTTATGGTGTCTGTCAGATAGTTATTGCAAGATTTTTATTTGATGATCTAGTAGAGTAGTTGCTGAAGAACAACTTGAGCTTATAGTTAGAGTGTTACACTATTCTTATCCCTAACTGTTCTTGACTACTACTTCTGGTTTTGAGGGTAGAGTATTTACTGTAAATCATTATTTTCGGTTTTGAAATGTATACAAGTGCATAACCTTATGACAGGCAAGTTTTTAGCTATCAACTAAGTGTAAATGTTTTCTCATAATAAGTACTAACCTGATTATTTTTTGCTACCATATTGTGGTCTTTACTCAATATCTTGCTGAATTTCTCTCCAATTGGTAGCCATTTGCGAATACTTTTCCCATTAGGCTGCTTAGTTTTATCAGTGGTAATTCTTAAATCTAGCTGCTTGCTATAAATTGCTTTGATGCAGACAGTGGTGAGTTATTGGATGAAGGCTGTACATGGAACCTGTGTAATTATCTAGAATGTAAATTGAGGAATTTTATTGAGTGTAGTAAAGACGTGTTTTCTTTTTTTGTGGAAGTGCAGGTAGGAAGACACCCAGAATTTGAGTATCAGTTTAGTAGTAGAGGTGATTTCGGATTGTTAACAGTGGTACTTGAAATGAACAATGACTAATTTTCTGGAATAGATACAGAATTCAAAATACTTGTTCTGTATCCTCTGAAATGAGTATTTTGCTTATAGATTTGTTGAAGGAATGTTTATATTGGGAATTACTGAAATTCCTTCTGCAAAAACTGAATATTAAGAGACTAGTATAAATTATTTCTTTTTTTATCTGCAGGTAGGGTAAATACAAATTTCTGATGCTATTTGTCTATGATATACGTTGTAGTGTTAGATCTGTTGTCATAATTGAAACTAATAAATAAAATTTTCTTTCTCTATTTAGGAGGCCTTATCGATGTCAATATG
The DNA here is from genome assembly GCA_002844005.1 of Limosa lapponica baueri. Lineage (NCBI taxonomy): Eukaryota > Metazoa > Chordata > Aves > Charadriiformes > Scolopacidae > Limosa > Limosa lapponica. The sequence goes on along the minus strand of KZ505803.1, from coordinate 458,392 downwards.
AGTGAAATTAGTTTTGATGAAATTGAGCAACTGTTTTCAAAAGATTTGGATATTAAACCAGGAGGACACTGGAAACCAAAAGACTGTAAGCCACGATGGAAGGTGAGATGCTGCTTTTCTGCTTTTTTTTTTTTTTTCCTGTTGGTGTATAATAATATTTACCATTGCAAGCACTCAGTCTTTTACTGCTATATATTTTATATAACATGTAGTATGTTATAGTGTATGCGTTATGATATCTGTGCTCAAGAAGAGACTAAAGTTTGAAGAAAAACTTGAAATGGATTGTCAAGAGCTTCTCAAAGTTCATTAACTGTTGTAACTAAACATTTTATCATATGTCTGCAAACTTGTCCTATGTGTGTGCTGCTTAAAGTATAATTAGAAGCAAGTGAACATAAAAGGAAAACCTTATTTATATTTTACTCAGATTTTTTTTTTTCTTTAATTTTTAGAGCAAAATTGCAATACACTTTCGTAGCGGGAGCAAGAGTGTAAAACACTGAGCCAATTTAAATGTAAAAGTTGAAAAGTCTATATAAGCCGTGGGGGACTTGATCTGTATTGAAACATTGAAATGTAAAAATGCTAACGTAATAGCTTAATATACATAATTTTTTGAAGGTGGCGATCCTTATTCCTTTTCGGAATCGCCATGAGCATCTTCCAATTTTTTTCCGTCATCTGATACCTATGTTGCAGAAGCAGCGGCTGGAATTTGCCTTCTATGTTGTTGAACAGGTAACAGCATTTACTTGAAAAGTCACCCTTCAAGATTCTTTACTAAAGGGGATTTGATATTCTTATCAATATTTGAATGAATCCAGAATTTAAAAATTGTTACTCCGTTGTTCTAATCCTTGGAATGAACAAAGTTCAGCTCTATTCCCCAGTTTAAGCAGTAGTCAGATACATGTTGCTTTTCTTCAAATATGGGCTGATATTTTATAGGTGATAGTATAGCCTCTTTGAATCTATTGTCTTTCTAAATTTTCAAGGAAAAAAAAAAAGGTTTTATGTGTAATAATTGGAAATGATCATTTACAGAAGGCAACTCTACAGCACATGTTCACTGAAATCCAGTTGAAGACAATAGTATTAAGGTGTGTGCTGTCCTGTTAATATATGTGAAATATAAGGGAGGCATTAATGATATAAAATTACCAACTAGTACCTTGGTCAGGGGTCACTTTGGAAAAAGAGCAATGGATATGGAGGAGAAGAACACCTAAAAAAAAAAAAATTAAAAAAAAAAATGAGAGAGAGTTTCTGCCAGCCACAGTCAATGAATAAAGTAATTCAGATGGGTAGCTTAAGGAATTTGCACCATTGTTGGCTGTAGTAGATAGCTAGATCCCTAAACAAATTGCAGGACTTATTTTTCATGGTTGATGTAATGCAATACTTTCAGGTGACGAAGTGAAAAGTTTGCAGAAAACAAAAGTTCCTCTAAATTATCGCTTAACAAAAGGCATGTAGGATGCATTTGCTCTATCAAAATATCTTATGTTGTCTTGTTTGTTCAAAACAAACAAGAGGAGATGTAAATTGTACTGGAAATAAAAAATATTGAATCTGACAGTTTTTAAGAAACTGGAATTAAGTTCTAATATAAGTTTAATTATGAATATGTTACCAAGTTGTAGGCATTTTCACAGCATCGGAAGTTTTTCAGTAGTTGACCATTTTAATGAGAAACAAAACTTAATGTTTCTTTCTCAGTTTGTGTCTGCATTTCTTTAATTTGTAATGTCATGCTGTAATAATCCAAACCACTCACATTTTGATACTTCAGAATTACTAGTGCTGTAAGTTGCTAGTGCTGCTAAGTTTTGTGTAAGAGGGGAGAACACCTAGTCTTTTAAAATCACAAAATACAGTTGATGTAATTGGTGCAAACCAGAGCTATTGCTCTACTCAGCTGGAGGAATAACAGGCATCTTTGCTGATACTTCGTTTTTCTTGGTGTGGCAGAGGATGTATTTCTCACAGTATTGAAATTTCATCTCTTTCTTTTTGATTCTTACAACATCTCCTTTGTTTTCTGTTTGAAGACAGGTACACAACCTTTTAATCGTGCAATGCTCTTTAATGTTGGCTTCAAAGAGGCTATGAAAGATGCTGTCTGGGACTGCATAATATTTCATGATGTGGATCACTTACCTGAAAATGACCGAAATTATTATGGATGTGGAGAAATGCCACGCCATTTTGCAGCAAAGCTCGACAAATACATGTACATGTAAGTAATTCACTTTTATTCATGTTGTTTCTTAAAGACCCAGAAACATTCTTGAAGTGCGTATGAATTCTGGGACAATATATATAGTAGGTGAAACCAGTAAAACAGCCTCCTACCATGCTGTTTACATAAATGAGTATCTAGTTATTAAAAGGAAGATTTTAGTGTCTACATTTATATGTTGCTAATTAGAAGATATTATTTATAATTTTCACTGTTGCAGTAAGGTTGATCTTTTAAAAAAAACATGACTACCTGTGTTGAGGGGGAAAAACTTATCTTAAAGATCTTTTTGGGCTACATAAGCCTTTGGGGTGGCTGTTAACAAAGATAAGAAGATTATTTGCAGCAAAATACCACAGGAAAAAAAGTCTTAGTTTTCTCATAAATGTACAATTTATTTCTGCTTCGTACTGCTTTTTAAACAGAAGATTTTCTTACCAATAGATCATTTTGTATCTTGTATTCCATCTCTGTTGAAATCTGATGAATGTCGTGGGTCCTGCAGTTTTTTACCTCCTTTTCTTCTGCCATTTTACATTAATGATATTTCACTTGCTTTTTAACACTCAGCTATCTCATGACACTCTTCTACTCACTCCACATAAATCTAGCTTATTGCTTGCTACACGTATGTATTTGCCATCCTGAAATTTCATTGGTGAAGTTGATCAACTTGACAACCTGGTCAACCTGACAGATCAAAAGCAATGGATTGAGAACATGACTCTGTGTTTGGACTTCAGGTTGTCGGCCAATTAGCAGTTAGACCTTTAAAGATTTTATACGTATTTAAAAATATATGTATAAACACATATAAATATGTAAGAGATTTCATCTGTCTTTATATGTATTTATAAAACATTTTCTGTGTTTATACGTTTATAAAATTTACGAAATGTCTATGTATATATAAATACATGTTTATAAATTATAAAAGTAAATATATATTTCTGTATATATACAAAAAAGTGCATGTGCACCACACACACTTATATAGATATGAATAAAAAAAGCAAACAGTACCATAAACCATCATACCCCAATAGTTTTTATTTTTGTTTCGTGGGTTGCTTGTGGTTTTTTGTTGGGTTTTTTTTGGGGGGGGGGCAGGGTGATTTTTGGGGGACTTTTAGGACACCTGTTATTTCAGTTAACATTGAAAGGGCTGTACAGTAACAACCTTCCCCAAAAGCTATTAAGATTTGGTTGAATCCTGTGTTTCCACAGAGATCAGAAATTACATGACTGTGTATTTCTTTTTCTTTCCTCTTGCGTTCTGGAGTTATTTGTCCTTCAGGGTGGCAATTATGTCCTAAGCAATGGTAAATCTTTTTGTAGATAGTCCTAACTCCTTGAAGGTTCCAGATTTGGAAGCGTCTCCCGAGAAATACGTTTGATTACTTTTATTTTGAAATTATGTGCTGTTTCTGAAAGAGGAACACGCTTTACTGTAGCAGCTTCTGGGTTAAGGATGCAAGTCAATATTGATGGAAGTAAATATAGACACTTAAATATATTTGTAATTTTTTTTAAGATTGACAAAGTGTTTTGATAGCTGGAAATCACATTGACTGGGCCTTACTATGTTATGTTATACAGCTATAGTGGCTGTTTGTGTTGGCCAGCTGCTTATTAATAATGTGTTAGTAATTACTGTGTACTTAATGACTGAAAAGCCTATGGATCCTTTTGATTCAAAAGTTTAGCTTCTAAAAACTGGAAGACTGTTTTTTAAATAAGTATGCATTTCACTGTGGTTGAATACATACTGTTGAACTGTCCCTCTCAAGTTTTAACAGTTGTGTAGAATATAGTTATGAATTAAAATTATTGAATTGTAATTTTTTCAGTTGATTAGATTTTTTTTCCAGCTGAACAGTGTCAAAATACAATAGTTTGAGTGCCTTACTTTGCACTTCAGCTTTGGGTTTAAATCAGTCCTCTGAAATATGTGTTAGACTTCTGTTTCACGTGGTGATACTAGTTTGAGGTACAGTCTAAGAGTACTTTTTATGCAAATCAGACACTACTGCAAACATTTTATTCGACTTCTGTATGTGTTACTTACTGCCAGCGATCTGTGAACCGGCTTCCCTTAGTGAATATGTCCTTAGTTTGGATGGCTCTTGGTTTTTTTTGAAAGATATTTGGTCAAAGAGAGGGCTACCTATCTAAGTTCAGCTAATAATACAGAATTTGTCTTTTGTTTTCAGTCTTCCATACAATGAGTTCTTTGGTGGTGTAAGTGGCCTGACAGTGGAACAATTCAAGAAGATCAATGGGTTTCCAAATGCCTTTTGGGGATGGGGTGGAGAAGATGATGATCTTTGGAACAGGTGAATGTTCAGTGCTTATGTCTTTCTCATTTTTCTGTAGTATCCACCACTTGACAGCAATTAGGTGGGGTTTTTTCAGTTGTTACTTGGGTTTTTTTTCTTTTAATTTGTTTTAAATGAACAAATTCTAACATTTCTAAAGAGTTCACTTTAGAAATATCGGAACATACCACTTCAAGGGATAAGTATGTTCTTTTTTATTGGCCTGGGGACAGTTAATAGGCTTTCAAGAGACAGGTCTTGTAACAAATAATGGATAACAGATAACAGTTTTAAGCATATGTAGTCTCATTCTTTCTAGTCTTCTGTGCGTTGCTTTTTGACTTTAATTTACGTCTCTCTTGCTGCTAGCATTATGAAATACCATCCTACAGACGTGTAGAGTTTAAGCATGGGTTTAAATGTCTTTCATATCTTAGGAGCAGTGTTTGAGAGAGGTTGATTTGTGACTATATTGATAATCACAAATTGGACAGTGGAGAGCAGTGCAGTGCTCACTGTATTACTAACTGCTCACAGTATACAACTGTAACATGTTCCAGTTGAGCTGTTGAAACAAAGTGTCTGCTTGAGTTTATCTATCTATCTATATAATATAATATAATATAATATAATATAATATAATATAATATAATAATATCTCTCTCTATATATATATTTCCTTTTAAAGGAAGAGTTTGTATGTTTTTATTCTTTTTTTTCCTTACTATTGTCATATTTTTATGCTGTTGTGCTTTAAGAACAAAGCAGGAAATACTAAATATGAAATTATTATTATTTCACACTTTATTGTTTTTGCCAACTTTTTTAATTGTCAGGTGAGGAGTGTTTTGGATTTTTTAGGGAGAGGATATCAGTGAATGCAAAGGCTTAGCTTTAAAAGATTTTGATGAGTACTTTTCACTTCTGCTGTAGCTTGTGAAAACATCTTTTTAATACTCTTCATAAAAATGTTTATATTTTGCAGAGTTCACTATGCTGGATACAATGTAACAAGACCAGAGGGAGATTTAGGGAAGTACAAATCCATTCCTCATCATCACAGAGGTGAAGTCCAGTTTTTAGGACGGTAAGAAAAACAGAGAACTGTTTGAATACTAGGGCTAAAGATGTAAATTTTTTTTCTTACACACATGCAAATCTTCCACACATACAAATAAGCAGCCAGTGTTTATTAGTGTTACTGCCTCTTTAGTGCTAAACTTTGTATTGTCTTAAACACGTTGTGTTTGGTGTTCATATATTTCTTAACTGTGAGACCGAGTTTGTGTGTCAGAAGATATTATCATCGTAATCTTTGATACAGAATGTTATTGTTTCTTAATAGTTCAGGCATTAGTGCTGGCAGGGCTCCATTAGTTGGTTAATTTGGATATTCTGCAAAAGGAAGCAATACAGCTGGGGAAATGACTCCTGTGTGAAAACAGACTTTAAAACTCCTCAAGGATTGGTTTCTTTCATCATATTTCATTCTTTTCTGAGATACAGGTCTTCTCATTTCCTGTTTACATTGACATGAACTTTTTCTTTTGGGGTTCCCTTCCTTTGCTACGAAGGTGCAAAACGCTTTAACTGGCCAGTAGGTTCTGGCTGCAATAGATTGGAATAGCAACCAGAATGCAGCAGATGAGCTCCACATAAAAATTAGAATGTGAAATGCAAAATAAAGGGCTTATGGTGTGTGTTTTCAGATAATAAGAAATACTGCTCAGTTCTGTTATCAATGGGTGCCTCTTTTTCTGGGAACACCTTTATTTAAAAATTATGAATAAAGCAGAAAGTAGACATGTACGGTAGACATGAGTAAATATGTGATATGAGACTAAAATGTATATATCAGTAGTAATGGGAACTGGTGTTTTAATCGCCTCAAATTTAGATGTGTGCAAATGCAGCAGTCTCAAGAATGAAATGAAAAACAATTCAGACATTTAAATGTATAATGATGAACAGTGAAGGTTCTTTGAGCTCCATATGGAGTTTTATAGAAAAAGGAGTTGCATGTTCTTTAAAAATCAAATTAGTTTGGGACCATACGAATACCTTTTTTGTTATTTAGTCTTAATGTTAACTTGTATATATGAACATAAAATCTAAGTGTATTAGAAAAAAAAAAAGAAAGTGACTTGCTTTTAAATCTTAGGTAGGTAATTTGGAAATGTCAAGGGGCTGAGAGGTAGTTTCAGAATTTAATGACTTACAGTATTATGTGTAACATCAAATGAATTGTTTCTTGCAAATCTTTCTCATGTTTTCTTCTTCCAACTCCCTCTGCAGATATAAACTTCTGAGGTATTCCAGAGAACGTCAGTATATTGATGGGTTGAACAATTTAATATATATTCCTAAAATACTTGTCAGTAGATTGTATAAAAACATAACTGTTAATCTCATACCAGAACTTGCTCCTGTTAGAGACTATTGATGGAAGTGGAATGACAAGCTACCCTACCAGAATAAACTTTTAACACTGGAAGCTACTAATAGACACTGTAAAAGAAAACAAAACCAACAAACAGCAGCTTAGAATTAGAGATTTTTGACCATTTGATGATGCATATTTGGGATGAGAAGTGATTGTATGTACCATGCATTTTGTTCTGAAAGAAAAGCCAGCAGCTACCACTCAGATGTTTACAGCATGAGACTACTGTTCAAGCCTTCATTCTTCATATTCTCTATCTTAACCACTCAGCTAAATAAACTGCAGAAAACAGACTTGTAGCTTCTCTGGAAGTAGGGACAGAGGCCTTTTCTTCCAGGATTTTTTTTATACTAAACCGCCCCCCCCCCCATATTTAAATGAATGCTTTTGTTTCTTTTTAAAATGTGTTTTGTAAATATGTGATGTAAATTAATGTGTGTACATTGCTTTTAAATTGCTCAATATTTTATGCTTCAGTATGTATTTGAGTGTGTTCTTGTTTGAATTCTATAGGAATGTTTTTATTAGCATGAAAGAACAAGTGTAAAATGTAAGTATGCTTAAAAAAAGGTTATACCTTAGGTGAAATGAAGGAAATATTAATTGTTGGCCAGCTATGACTGTAAACTGTTATACTAGTTTTGAGCTCTAGGCCTCCTGCATATCTATATAGAAGAATCAATTTCGTATATGAACTTGCTACAAAGAAAGCTTTTAATTTTATTTATTGCCAGCAAAATTGTATGATACCCTGCCTGCCATCTAAATCCTATTTATATGCATATTGCATGTGTATTATGGAAAAATCTTGCAGTTGTTGCGTATTATGATCTACAGGAACTCTAACTGTTTCCAAGTGTGCCACTAGTGTCAATGTCAGGGATTTTAATGCCTAAACAATGTGTCTGGGTGCGTACAGTATTTTGGTATTGTTCTTTTTTAAAAAAAAATTCTAGTAAACAGCACTTTTATTCCTCCAAAATCAGAAGAGCCAAAAATGTGTCTTCATTGGAAGAATATTAAAGTTAGATTTTTAAGAAAATAATAAAACATAGTTCTAATAGTTCTAATGCTTGCAGTGTGGGATTTTCAGAACCACGGTGTTGGTCAAACTGTTCCGCTGATGATGATGATGACATAAGCGGAACTGAAAGCAGGCCAATCCCAAGTGCTTTTTAAAATTCCACTCATAACATATTAATCAATATAGCTATTTAAGGGCCTGTTCTGGTAGAGTGCTGAGTGCTTCTATGATGCACTAAGTATCCTCAAGTCGATGACTTTCAATGAGATTGAGGTTGCGCAGTCCCGCTAAGGATTGGTCCTGTCTGTTTCTCTATTTTTGTGGTGTTATATGTATGAGTAACTAGCCTCTTTCCTTGGCTTATTATGAAAAGCATATCTTCTTATTTTCTGTTTGCTTGTAATGTTATGCTACCTAAAAGTATCCCACTGCTAAGTGTTACTATCTTTTCCTGATATTTTTTTACACTCGTTGTTAATACTAAGGAAAAGGACCGGATCATTTATTTTCTATGTTAATACAAAGATATTGACCAAGATCTACTAAACTGTTTCGTTCGTCACAGTTACTCAACTCTTTAGGAACCAAAGACTGACTTCTGCTCCCATGAAGAATGGAAAGCAGTATATAATAAGGATTGTTTATCCATAGAGTGTTCTGTAAGAGTGTTGACAAAGAATACTAACTTTAACTCATTACTGTGTGTTGGTTTCCTGAGTTGCTGCCACAGATGGTGTGGTGCTTTGTATATTTAAGTTTGTTTGCCATAAACATTTTTTATTTCTTTGACATCCCAGCAGCAATTTTTGCCCTTAGCCATTCTTCAGTAAAGTTATGAGCTTAGTTATAGATATTCCAAATATTTAGTAGAAATGTAATGATTTTATTTAAGTAGTTCAGAACAATTGTAAGGGATATTTTAAACTGTACTGGAATTACCTTAAAATCTACCAGTTAAGCTAATATGCTTTAGGAATGACTTAATGCAATGAAAATAACAAAAAGTGAGCATAAAGTGAACAAAACCTCCTTCAAAAGCATGCTTAAGTGGCTTGATCACCTCCTGATATATTTTTCTATAACTGAGTGTATAGAATATTCTGAAGCATATCGATAAAGGGGGGATAATTACTATACTGTATGAACAATTATATCTTCAAAATAAAGTTAGTCTTATTTCATAACAGACTAATACAATTCTTTAAGAACTGTGGAGTAAATTTTTAAATCCCTGGTGTAATTTTGAAGTGATTTCTGGTTTTCAGTACAAGTTCACCTACAATTTAACACCTATGATTATGAAACATCCTTTGGTACTGTAGGTCTGTACTGTTTTCTGAAGCATGCTTTTGTGCCCATTGGTTAGGCATCCTGTGAAATTAATGTGCAATTTTAAAAAATTCTAATGCATATATATGTATATATAAATATATACATACATATATGCATACTATATTACAAATATGCTGTGGCTGAACTAATATAACTTTACAGCTCTAAGTGATTAATCATGTATGGTCTTAAAAAAATGTGATTTAAACCAGTATGTGAATGGATTATGACATATAGCTGAGTTCTTAAAAAGTTTACATTTTGGTGCCCCAAAGTGATGGATGTTAAATTATGAATTGTTAACCAACACTCTTCTCCAAATACCTTTTATTGCTTTGTTGGGAAGTTTTAGAAGTTGCCATCTTAAATTACATCAAAAATAGTGTTTGTATACTACCTGCTTGAACTCAGTACTACTCTGTAGTGAATTTTAATATAGACAGTGCCTTCAAGTAAAATAAATGCGATGCAGAACTAAGAGTTGTGCACATTCCTTTTGATATTTTCATGATTCTTGTAAAATGTAGAGAGATGCCAATCACATTGGCTTTTGCATTGCTGACAAGGCAAATTAAGGATGACTTCTCTTCAAGGAGTTAACATGGAGGGAGAAGAAAGGGAGTATTTTACAAGATTCTGAAGGTCTTGCAAATTAACAAGTAAAAACATTACAGAAATATTAGCAGTGGAGTCTGGCTGATATGCTAAGATACTCTTAAGCCCATTTGCTGTATTTCAAGTTTAAGTAGGAGAGTATAAAATACAAAATCCATTTTACAAGAGACAGTATATTGAAAAGCAAGTGCAAAATGTCCTTTTTCTTGGATCTTGCCAGTCTATTTTTCTATCATTATGTTTACTAATGGCTGTGTTGTAGTGGGTTACTAATGAGCCAGTTATTTAAAAATATTAAAAAGATCCATTGCGTATCAGCAAGAGGAAGTGTACTTAAGATTATTTTATTTGTAGAGGTATGTAAGATAGGCTTAATGAAAAATGCACTGAAACAAATGCTGGGAATTTCCTGTGTACTATCATAGTTTTGGGTTATTGTTGTTCATGAAAATGTTTGTACTTTTTTATCATTGTCTTTTATGAAATATAATGTTCTAAAGATTGTGTTGGTTTGTTTATTCTGAGGTTCTGTGGAGAACATATCTTCTTTGTGTTTTGTTTGCAGACAAAATGCTCATTTTTCTGGTGCTCAGTTCCTCGAAGTAACAGCAAAAGTAAGGGAAACCTGGCCATCAAATACATCAGATTAGGCTGTGATGGGAGCAAGCCTTAGGCTAACAAAACATTGTTCCTTTATTAGTATTTATATGCTTTCAACTTTTGTCTTTATTAGACTAAATGACTCAACAGTTTTGCTTACTTTTCTGAAATAGGGTTGCTATTCTGTTGAATCTCCTAATAGCTCTGTGCTTATTTCTGTTTAGGAGTAGTCTTCCTTATATATGGATTACAAGAATGGGAAATGGAAGGATTCATCTGTATTTCTCCTGGCATTAAATAGGGAGCTGGTTTTCTCAGGAAACATCAGTTATCCTTATTTTTCTTTGTATTGTACCTCTAACCATTGGACACTTGCAATATCTATATGCGAGTAATGTTTGGGAGTACTTCAACTGGGGACGAAGGTATTTGCAGAATTTCGTGAAAATACACGAATAAACTTCAAATATGTTTGATGAATAGACTTTTCTACAACACTGGATATGGACTCTCCTTGATAGTGTCACCAGTTTATAATATATTGGAAAGCAGGCATTTTAAGTATGTGTAGCATCCTTAAATGCTGTTCTGCCTTGCTGTCACTTTTAAGATGTTTTTGCTTTATCTTAAAAATCAGAATTGGGAGGTGAGTTTATCTGATGATTATGTGGGGCCCTGGGTAGTAGTCCTATGTGACTTCATCTGTTGTGGGCTTCAGCAATAAGGTTTAGATGATGGTAGGTGGTGGATGGTGTTTCCTGTATGCTTACTTTTCATGAGACACCTTTCAGATGCATTTTGTTTGCTTCCTTTGCAACAAAGAATGTATTCTGTTAACTTCACGGAAGACTTTAGTTTATTCTCAGAATCCCAGTAATGGAGTTTCAAGGCATTTTTTCTAAGCTTAACGTGTTTTTTCAAACCCTAAACTTTTATT
>KZ505803.1:418704-428747 GCA_002844005.1 Limosa lapponica baueri | reverse complement strand
ATTATTTCTGTAAGTTCTAAGATACAAATGGACTCAGTGAGAAGGTGAAAAAAAAAAAAAAAAGTCTTTATTATTTCTCCGATCTGGAAGGCCACGGAGCATCTAGAATTTATGCAGAATTTATCAAAATCCCACGGGAACCTAATTTTATACCACTATAGCCTAGTGACCTAGTGAAACCAATGCCAGGCAGATCTTCCCCCTTCCACTGTCAGCCTCAACCTATTAGCACTATATGCTAATGCTTTCCGTAAAATGTATAGGGGGGCTGAGGAATTTGGAATAGCTGGCTGGGAAGAATGATTCTCCCTTGGGGGAGAATCAAAACGTGATTGTGGGAGAAAGGGGATGTAACTGCTGAGTTACATCGGCAGTAAGGGAAAGTAACTGCTGAGCATCCAGCAAGTGCTGATTGACTGTTGTCTGTCTAGCGTTGTTAATCCTTTGCTGTGCAATGGGAGTCTGAAGCTTGTAAACCGAGTAACTTATCCCAGCTCAAAAAAATATGGGAATGTGAAATGACAAGGGGCTGAGCACTGAGGAGTAAGCAGGCCTTCTGAAGGAGCAGAGAAGGTGCCATGAAGACCAGAAAACAGAGCAAGTCCCAGAGACTGACAGCGGGATACAGGCCACAAGGAAAGCAGCGCAACACAGAGCCTTAGCACAGAGCAATAGCATAAAAGCCCTACTGTAAGAAAACCGTAAACAGTCACTGAGAACTCCTCAGAAAGAGATATTTAGGAATCCTGGTGTAGAAGAAACAGTAGGGTTACATAGCTAATACAGAGCTAGCATGAGGCTATTTGGGGGCTAGGAGACACACAAAACCCAGAAGAAGGGGTGATCACCCAGCATTCAGTGTTATTAAAGGGCCGGGGAATAGAATGGCAAAGAGTCCCTGGTGTGCGCAGTAACCTCAGCCTCATGGAAGCCAAAAGTATGAGACCCCCGGTTATGGAAAAAATTTAGATAATCCCCAAATATGTAAATGCTTTAAGGCTTATCTGAATTCCAAATCAGTTGAAGTTCATCTCTGAAGAATTAGAATTAATGCCTATTTTTAATGAAAGCGTGTTCCCTGCTTGGAAGCATTACAGTGTTCAGGTCAAGAACAAACATGTCCCACTAATACTCTTGTTTATGTCAAGGATTTTTCCAACTGCACTACATTTTTCTCTTTCTTCCATGTAGTCTCAAAAACTTATGCTTCTTTTACACCAATAAGCTCCTTATTCTCTGCTCCATTCCTTTCTATTTGATTTTATTTAGAAATCCAACTGCTTCTACATGACAAAATGCTCAGACAGGCTGGAATATCTGACTTTGACCATAAAAACCTGTAAGCTTCTCCTGTGACACTGAAGTGAAAGGGCTTGATAGTTGGTAAGCTATTCAGTAATCTGGATAGATTTCCCTAGCGCTTTCCAAAGAATTAATGAACTCCTGAGCTCTGAAAAAATCCTTTTTATAGTACAGAGACCTGAATGTGACACCTTCTTTCACTTTTCTGGAGTAACGTTCCATAGGGATTTGCAGGAAAAGACCTGAGATTTACCTCTCAAAGAACTTTGCCTGAATTTTCTGAGCTAGAGTCAAGAACTCTTTGAGTTTTACTCCAGGTGTCTGCCACTGAGTTGCTGCGGCAGAGCTCTGGCACGTCAGCAAGTGCTCAATGCAACAACTGCTGGAGCCAGTGAGAGATTTTCTGTTGATTTCACTATTTGCTAATTATGTAACATTTTCCCTCTCTGCAAAGCCAGGGATAATACTTTTCTAATTAAAAGTGTGCTCAGGGAGGTTCATGTTTGAGCTTGAATTTCAATTTGTAAAGAATTGCATTAAAAAATAAGGGCATTTCAGGTGTGTGGAGCGTGTGCATGTTTGTCAGCCTGCTGCCCACTTTGGTTTTCTATGAGGAGTACGTTTGTATTTAGAGTTTTAATGATCATCCTCAAATTTCTTCGTTCATAGGACTAACACTGGCTATTTTAATGGAAAGTAAGTAAACACTACTGATCTTAACCAGAAAAATAAGAAAATCATCCTTATCTTGTATCCTATATCAAATCCAGTTAATATGAAAATAAGTAAGTATAAACCGTTAACAACCAATTTAGAAAACAGATGGGTTGGGTTGGGCTTCAGGTATAAAATCACAGTTTTGGATCATTTCAAGGTTATCTCAAGGAGCATCCTGTCCAAAAAAAGAAACATCTAAATAGAAGATTGTTGCTGTGGGTCATTTGTAATGTATGAATTCACCTGGCACCTGCTCATCTCAGCAGGCTTTTGCTCTGAAGTGTTTAAACTCCAAGGTCACTGGGCACTGATAACTGTGAGGTACTACTTCGTTAGCTACCCCTATAGTCCCTGTGATCCCTCTAAAACAAACTTCTCTTCTTCAACTTTAATATGTATTCATGTCTACATACTAATCCATCAGTCAAGACAAGTGATTGCAAAAAAAAAACCCAGATCAATTTATACCCATTGCTAACTGAATAACCTTGTGCCAGCCCTGATGCCTTAACTTTTCCTGTTACTGAAAGATGCTTGGAACTTGCCATGAGATCAATGTTTTCAAAGGTCAATTTCTTTGTTAGCAAAATGATTAGATGGTTTAGGTAATAAATTTATTTTCTGTCCTCTTCTTACAGTAAGAGGTACACAGTAAATCTACAACAGGATGCAAATGTTTCTGATAGCAAAAAACATTAACGGAGGCCAATACTTTCATAGGGTCTTGGCTAGGCTCTTTTGGGAATGTATGACATTTTTTAGGGGAATCTCCATAAATTCTTAATTTATTCTCAGTGGACTGCAGATGTCAAATGAATAATTAGATCAGCCATGACAATGAAAATCTTCTCCTAGCTATTATGACCATTAAAAAGATTCTGTAAGGTTAAATTATAATCTTTTCTTAGGTTATATATATATTTGCTAAAGCTATTGCAGCTGTGTACTTTGCTCAGCATCTTGCTGTTCAAGATTGTAAAATGCTGAGTCTAAGGCCCTTCATTCTGTTAGCTGAATACAAACAGGTGTGTGGAAATGCCTGTTTTTCCAGCATGCAGGGCCACCTGGGTAGTCTCTTCAAAAGCTTCTTCAAATTTGCACAGGGCCAAATTAGCCATTGGTTAATGGCTAATTATCCTATAATGTCATTTAAATTACTCAATTCTTTCTTTAGTGGAGATCACAGAATCACAGAATGGTATGGGATTGGAAGGGACCTCTGGAGATCATCTAGTCCAACCCCTGTGCAAAAGCAGGTCCACCTAGAGCAAGTTGCACAGGACCGTGTCCAGGCAGGTTTTGAATATTTCCAAAGATGGAGACTCCACCACCTCTCCTGGCAGCCTTCCAGTGCTCTGCCACCCTCAGAGTGGAGAAGTTCCTCCTCATGTTTAGATTGAACTTCTTATGTTCAGGTTTGTGCCCATTTCCTCTTGTCCTGTACACTGGGCACTACTGAAAAAAGACTGGCCCCATCCTCTTGACACCCACCCTTTAAGTATTTATAAGCATTGATCAGATCCCCCCTCAGTCTTCTCTTCTCCAGACTAAAAAGACCTAAGTCCATCAGCCTTTACTCATAAGAGAGATGTTCTAGGCCCCTAATCATCTTTGTTGCCCCCCGTAGATCCATATGTGGAGATCACCACATGGACTCATCCGGATGCAGCTTGGATGTGGACTGTTGCTGGAGCTCCTGTGAGTGCCTTTATGCTCTGCCATGTGCCCTGGGCTGCCCAGCCCCTATATCCCTCCTGCCCATCTGCCCCACCTCGGAAAAAGATCCCCATTTGCCCTGGAATAAAATCCACTGGGCATACTGATGAGTGGGAAGCCACCAAGTTACAGTGACATTCACGCATCTATGCCTTTCTTTTTATTAATTGAACCAGTCCCTGCTTCCTGCCAAAAGCTCAGAGGAAATGCTGTATTAATCACTTTATCTCATAAACAGTGTTCCTGTGTCTACCATGGCCTTCACTGAACTTTTGCATCAGCTCCCAAGTACATTTACCAGTGTCACTGGTCTGGCAAAACCAAACGTGTACTGCATGAAAATGGATCTGAGAGGAAATAATCTTGTATCTTTTGAGGGATAGAAAGAAAAAGGTATTTTTAAATGGTATTTTAAAAGGTATTTTTAAAACAGGGCAGATTATGACCCTTATGTACAAAACAGTAATAACATCTGGATTTCCTTTTTTTTGTCTTTTTGCTCTTCCTCAACTTTTAAGAACAAGAATAAGTTATACTACATTTCTAGGAGAAAACCTGTTGAAAAAGGGCTAGACGCTTCTGTGCTGTGGAACCAGCAAACAGTGTGATGCATCAGCAGAAGGAAAGAGTTAATAGCTACTGTCGACGAGCCACTGCCCTTAGACTAGCTTATCTGAGCCCAAAGCTGTTGCTGGTTACACCTGTAGTAGATGTGAAAGCTAATTCTGTGAGAAAGGTAGGAAATAGGTGGTGAGGGTCTACTATAAAAGTATGAGTAGCTCTGAGATTCTTGGTGCTACTTACCACATTGCTGGTAAATCGAGCTAGTCTTGTACTACATGGGTCAAAAATCAGATGTACGCATTGAAATGCTGTGGGCTACATCAGCCTGCAGGAGAGTAACTGGCAGTCATGACTTCTTACATTATAAGAGAAAATCTAGCTTGTTTATGTTTTCACATATGTAAATGCACAAACTCTCCCGTATGCATTCTGTATGAAGCACTGCCCACTTTACATAATTGCAAACACAGATTGTGGCTTTAAGTGGATGAATAGAGGCAACGTGTATATTTTTTTCTGATTAAGCCTCTGTGGTTATAACCTCCTTTACCTACTGCCAGCCAAGTTGCGAGACTGAATTCTAATCACGTAACAGGTACACGCTCAGGTTTATAGAGTGCAAACGTGTGAATAGTTCAGTGCAACACTTGCTGGGGATAAAAATAGCAGTGTCTTTGCTCACTGTCTCTGAACTAGGTTCAGAACATCTCTTGTAGCACAAAAGTAAGATACATAGTGGCGGAGGCTACAACTCAGCTCTATGTACGGCCTTTGTGCCACTGTTCTAGATCTATAATCACAGTTATTATAAAATCTGCTTTTTGTGGTTGGTGTATGCATTTTATCCCTGCTCTCTGTCTGTGTATGTTCTTCCTGGGGAGTGTATAGCTTCTTTTTCTGGGCCTGCATAGTATATGAGCCCATCACATACCATTGCTGAGAAACTGTTCAGTCACAGGAGTATTCAGAACTTGTTCTGCACCCAGGGGTGCTTTATTAATAACAATAATGAAGCAGAGGCCTGCTGTGTATTTAGGTCAAACTCAAGCAGAACAACAGCCACCTTATCCAGCGGACCCTTCTATGTGTCATGCAGTATGTAGAGTCCAGGGGTGAAACAGTAGCTGGCTTATGGCAGCCAGCTGGGTCTCTGCTACAGTTAGGAAAAGAGACGTACTCAAGTCAGAGAGGCAGGAAGTTTGAGTTCCTGACTCCAACAGCTTGTTTTACAAACCTGGAGTCCACATAATGTTTTTAAGTGCTGTGTGAAAAAAACCACCGTGCAAGTGGAGTAATCCACAGTGCTGGATGAGCGTCGGGCTTTCTCAGGGAGTGACTCCCACTGCCCACTCTCATGGGATGTGGAGGTCTCTCAAGCAACCTTCTATGAAGGCTCGTTTTCCTTGCTTGCAGCAATTCCAGTTAGTAGCAGAGCTGTCCAAAGGATCAGTTGATGTTGGATGTTTGTCCACTGAATGCTCTATATCAATAATTGAACTTTAATATAAGCCCACAGGTCTTTCATATTCAGGCAATTAGTCTAAACTCTTCTCCTTGCTTGGGTCTAAAACCTATAAATTCTATAATGGAGATTATGCTGCAGAACCTATCAGTGAAATGTGCCTAGGTTGTGTTTAACCTTTTGGGACATTATTTCCTTTAGACGTTGAGTTTGGTGTTTTTTTGAGATCTCTGAGGAGTTTCACTGTTACTTGGTTAAATTAATCCAAGATAACCTGGAGTCCTTACAGTATGAACTGTAGTCCTTATGCTTGCCCTTCTAATAGCAGTTCCCAGACCACAGCTCAGGGTTCTTTCCTGTTCCTCATTGCCCCAGAGTTCGTGCAGAGCTGATCTGGGGGATGCACAAGGCCTCCTGCCCAAAGGCATCTGCCAGGTAGTGCCCTCCCTGTTTGTAGGGCAGCACTACAGTCCCTCTGCCACTGCAGGATGCTGTGCACAGCACCCCGCACCTTCTTGAAACTGCATTACAGCCCATAATATCAGAGCCACTGGAAACCAGCTTAGGGAAATATGTACTGGTAAACTAAATTCGTTTAATCCTCTTCATCTATGTGATTTTCCCCTCGAAGCGTGTTTCAAAGGAATTTTAATCCTCTTTCATGTAAGCCAGAAAAGGCACCGAGGTTAGAAGCTTGTCCACACCTAGCAGAATATTTACCAGGCTTTATGTTTGCATACTGCCATAACTAACTCCCAAGTGTGGCCAAATAGACAAGTCCTTAGGATCGCTTGGATGCCTCAAACTGCTTTGAAATGTCAGATGGAAATCCTCATCCGCTCTTGCTAATTAGCATTCTCCCTCAACAGGGGACAAAAGACTTATGCACTCTGGATGATTTTCTTTATTCTGCTTTCCCTCATGCAATCAAAAAGATTTCCTTTGTCCTCGGTATTAGACTTCTCTACACTATCAGGTACTACTTCGTATTGATGATTTCCCATGAGCTTGATATTGTTAGCGATTGGGCTCCTGGTGACAGGGAAAAAGTGAATTTTAGCTTTTTCTTTAAAGATAATACTCAGCAAGTGCTTTAGTCTTTGAAAAATAATGAAAGAAGCACAGTCTGAGATGGACAAAACCAGCAAATAACTCCAGCGCACAATTATCTGGGAAATATTTGACTATAGACAGAATTTTAGATCTTTTATTAGTATCAGCTTGATGAGCCTATTGAAGTTCCTCCACAAAGTATGAGGAGTCACATAAAAAGAGGAACACATACTAATTTTGCTCCTTCTTCGTACCATTATGTGAGGAAGGCTGTAAATAGCAAGGAAAGAGTGTAATTGCTAGTCACACTCCTTTCTGTTGAGCAATTTGTCTTTTTTTTTAAACCCAGGGTTGGCATGCAGAAGTTGAGAAAAGCTCAGTGCATGAAAGCACTGAGATATACATGGCTTATTAGACTTTTCCCCCCCTCCACTGCCTGAAGTAGATGCACAAATGCTTGCTGCATACACATAACTGGCTTGTGGATGGTGGGGTTATTTCCTGCAGAGGTCCATAAGTACTCTAGTAACATCTACCAACACAGGTGTAATTGCTTTGAGAAACCATCCCCTGGGCTCTTTTGAAAGCCAGAACTCCTCCGGCTGCTCCTTTCACCCAACCACCCAAAAAAGTAGAGGTAGCGGAGTGCCCTGTTCTGCTTTTCCCATTTACCTGCCTGTCAGCTCCTTCCCGAGGGGACCCTATCCTGTGGCCCCGTGGCAGGAGGGCACCCAGCAGTTGTGGAGGTCTGCAGTCCACTTGGCCAGACCCACACCACTGCCGCTAGTCTGGCCTGGGAATAAACGGCTCCAGCAGCCTGGAGCGGTGTTGTGTCGTGGTACAAAGAGACTCTGTTAAACAGGGTTCATGGGTCTGGCATAGACAGGTCTTGGCTGCTCAGGTTCAGAGCAAAACACGACTGTAAAACATGAAAAAAATGCCATGTCCTTGACTGAAGATAAACAAACCCAGTAAAACAAAGTTAATCCTTTTAAAATGTAAATATTAAATTAAACTTTCCTTTTAACAGCACCCTTGGGTCTGTTGGCCTTTGGCTGGAATACCTCCCCTCTCTCCCCTGCTGCTGGTCAGCACCACTGGGATGGGAGCCCATCCCTTCCACAGTGCGGGGAACAAATTGCTCAAGGTGGGAGGAAGCTGTCGTCGCTGGAGTCTTGTCCCTGAGGATCACAGCACATGCAAAGAAAAAGGCATCTGAGCTGGACTATGGGGGGGAGAATCTGCTGATGGTTTGAATGACAAGCAGGGTGTGCAGTCTTACCAGCCGCTCTGAGATGGAGCTGAGCCGGGCTGTCAAGCAGCTTATAGCATGTCTCTTAACTGCCTCTCTGCCCCCAGATTCACAGCAAGACTGCAAAAGATGATGGCTTGTCTGGCTGCCTTAGTTAAAAAGCAAAGGAGAAGGAAAAAAGGTAAGAAGAGGAAGAAGAAAGAAAAAAGGTAAGAAGGAGATGGAAAAAAGAGTCTGAGACGTAAAGGCCGTGTTGGTAGGCACTTAAATCTACCACTTTTTTGTGATGTTCATGAAAATAGCTAAACCTAGGAGAGGGTTGAGGAAGGCTGGCACTCTGTCCAGTGCAGAGTGTCTCTCAAAGATAGGACGATGAGGGCCAGTGGCTCTGGGTAGGCATGGCTGCAGTAGGATAATACCCTCCTGCACCACTCTCCGAGCATCTCTGACATTGTGGATCCCCCAAAAGGTGTGATGACTGTTGTTTATATCCACCAGTTAGAAGTAATTTCCAGTGCAGCAGTTTTAGCCCACTGGTCCCTTCTTCCACATTCCTCCTGCCTACAACATATGATCTTACGGCAGTGGATGCATTTGTTTGGATTAATCCTGTGTTTCTGTAAGTGAAGTTTGCTAATTCTTATAAACAATTTTATTTGCCCAGCTAAGATGGACTTTGAGCAACTTGAAATTCAGGTGTCTGCAGAATAGTGCTGAAAGGCACAATATAGGCAGTACCTGGAAAACCTGTTATGCTTGCCCAGAGAGGGACCTTTTCTCCTCTCTGCTCAGCAAAAGAGGAATTTTAAGTCAACTTGGCTTTCCATCCTCAGTTTGTAATTCTGTTGCTAAGTGGCAATGAAAGAAGATTATCGGATCATAGATTAACAGAAGCCTCTATTCAGTGTTCTTGTGTAATTATACATTTCAGTTACTTATTTGAGAACTGATTTTTAGCTGCTGTGCTCCTATCCCACCCTCACCCCTCCATAGATCTGTTATCCTCAAGGGCTGGTCAGGATCCTCAGGGAGACACTGGCCCTTCCTTTCCACGCTCAGCCTCTGTGCCCTGGGGTGGCTCTGTCTATTAGGGTACCCCAAGGGTCTTTAGAGGGGTCTCAGAAACTAAGATCCTGCTCCTGTCATTCTGAATGGTTTATTTTGGGAGAAAGCAGGAATGACTGTATAAAACATATTAGAGAGTTCAGATCTATTTCTAGATCTAGTTTCTATTTCTACATCTAGTCTCTATTTCTCTTTTCCCAGCAAACGTGGTTCCATTTTCTCAAGCAAAAGTGATCAAGAACCTTCAGAAAGCAGAGGAAGAAACAAACCTGAGTGGCCAACGTAATTACAGAATCACAGAATGGTAGGGGTTGGAAGGGACCTTCGGAGATCATCTAGTCCAACCCCCCTGCCAAAGCAGGTTCACCTAGAGCAGGTTGCACAGAAACGCATCCAAGTGGGTTTTGAATATCTCCAGAGAAGGAGACTCCACAACCTCTCCCTCTCCTGGCAGCCTGTTCCAGTGCTCTTAGTTATTAAATGTCAAGGGTGAACCTCTGGCAGAAATTACTTAGAGTGGCGTTTGAGAGGGAACCAACGAAAAGGGCACAGAAAAATAAGGAAACAGCACAGCTGGCTGGTGTTGGGGATGCAGACAGAAAGGGAGTCTGGGCAGGAGGTGCAATTTGTCAGCTGGGAGGAGGGAATGGTCATGCACAGCATGTGCATTCACAGAAGCATGAAGAGCAAAGGCCTCCTCTTGTAGGAAAGCAGTTTACATTATTTTAAGAAGAAAAGCTGCACCAAGGAGAACCATGTAAGGAAGAGGAGACAGAAAGAAGGGCAGAGCTGCATGAGGACCCATCCCTGGGACTGAGGGCAAGGAAGGAATGTAAGACGAGCATTTAATAAGAGTGGAGAAGGGGAGGAGAAAAATTTCCTGGCTAAAATGGAAGTGTAGGATTGGCATGA
>KZ505803.1:385833-402543 GCA_002844005.1 Limosa lapponica baueri | reverse complement strand
ATTTCTTCCCCCTTACTTTGGGATTTAAACACCATGGCTGGTGTTTCTAAAGCTGCTGGTGGAATTCACCTTCCATGCATCCTTCACTGAGCCTCACAGGGTTAATTTTAATTAATGTTCATGTGCGGTTTCACAGCCCTGAAACATCAGCCCGTAACGTGGAAGAGATGCCAAGTGCCAAACTGAACACTTGGACAGAGATCAAAGGGAAATGCTATTAGGGATACATGCCTTCTCCTCGGGAGCTGCCCCTTCGCTGTTCCACTGACGCAACATCGCTTCGCTGTAGTCTGGTATCGCAGCAAATCCCTTCGCTCCCGAGCCGCAGGGACACAGCAGCAGTAACAGCGGAAGAACTACAGGGAAATATGAGTTTGCCATTAACTGTGTGATGATTAGGGTCAAAGCATGCTAACAGCCAGTATCGAAGTCTGGTCAGCTCTCATACCAAAATGTGTCTTTAGTGAGCTAGTGATCAGCATGGGAGCTGATAGAGACCGAATACACGTTCCCAAATATTCAAGGTATTTCCTAGAAACATATGCCAGGACAGCTTCCTAGAGAGTAATCTGACAATGAACCTGTCAGGGCCTCAATCCTGCAGGTGACCACGCATGCATAGAGCTATACTTCTATCAAAGGTCTCACATATCAAAACCAAGCCCTAAGTATCACTGTACAACCTCAGCATTTCTAACCCCTCCTGTTCTTTTACTACTAGATAACGACATGGCGTCATGTAAATTCCACCTCACCGCTCCTGTGACATCTCTGGAGGGTTGCCTGGGGAACTCAAAACAATCCAGTCTCAGGAACAGAGCGTATTATTCATGTGGCATGAACTTTGTAGCTAGATTGCTACTAGTACAAGCAATAAACTACTGCCATTTAAATGCAGCACTGGTACACATGGCCATGCCCTGACTACAAGCATTCTTCTCTTATTTTCGAGCTTCTATTTTGTCTTATCAAAGAACAACGTGTGCTGCTCAGAGCAAGGCACCAAGACCTGGGTCTGCAGTGAGGGCGAAGACAGTGGAGAGCACGCCGTGGTTTAAGTGGGAAGAGTTAGGGTTCACATGGGGAGGTGTGGGAAGCACTGAAAGGATTCCTTACTGCTTCCCCACCTGTTATTTACAGCCCCATAAACAAATATTAAAGTTGTGCATATTAATTTTAAAATGAAATCCTTTGAGGGTGAAATGCTGATGTTACCAAAACTAGTTGGGGGTTTGCCATGACTTCACAGAGACCAGGAGTTTACACAGAATATATCAAGATGATAAAAGCTGGGAACCGGACTGTTTCTTTCCTGATGCCTCGCAGACCACATCTACAGCGCTTCTGAGGTAACATGAAACAATTACTTACGCAGCAGAAGTAAAAACGCCAAGACGATTAGTGCAACCGCTCCTGGTCCCAGCCCCACTGACTTCGCGCCAGTGATCTTCTCTCTGCACACGCCGTCCGCACAGTTACAGACAGTCAGTTGCAGAGACTGGGGCTGAGCACAGCTGAGCCCTTGGTAATCCTTTACTAGGATGGGCACTTCAGTTCTGCCCAGCTTCAGGTCTGGTGGTACCAGCTGTATACTGGTGCCTGAGGCAGCAGCGGGAGGTTAAAGAAAAAGACAAAGAAGAAATGAGTGGAGATAAAGCTGACTCCTGTAAACTAAGGGAAATAAAACCTTCACAGCCTCCCAACAAGCCCCCTCCAGTTAAATCCAGCCAGCGCAATGGAATTAAGGTTCATTAGCTGCTGCTACAGCATTACTAATAATCACGTAATTCATGCTGGTCACAAAGCAGCCATGCTCACTTGCAGTCTCAGATAACCGTGAGGAGTTTCACACCAGCAGAGACTTATCACAGAAGACAGCCCAACCACCGATACAGCGTTAACCTTCATGTCATCCGGACAGCCAGTGGCTGAATTCACAAAAAAACCCAGCTTCAGTCTTTAGGAGATTAATCTGTTGTGGGCCACAGGCAGAGACTGGGGAGCCAACGTACCACCTGCTCCTGTGGCCGTGTCACGTCAAGGACACAACTAGGCAAGAGATGCCCAGATGATGTTTCCAGCTGGGGAACGCCACACTACTTGGAAAAGCCGTGATCCCTACAATTACTGCTAGTCTAGCTGCAAGCAGGGTGATGAAAGCTAAGAAGATTCCTTCTTGGTCCTACACCTGGCCATTAGGATGACTCCGCTGACTGCTTTGCAGTGTTACGCTGTAGGATTACGGAGGACAGAACACTGAGTCTGAGCAGAAAAAAGTGTTTTCCGGTGTCTTCAATCTACCTGGGGCATTTCCTTCAAGCATTTCCCAGGATTTTATGGATGGAAATGTAAGAAGAAAATGCTCACCTCATTTTGAAATACTCATTAAAATTATTTATGATTTCTGACCTATTTTTGTTCCTACTGTGCTGGTCAATCTTAGACAGGTTACACTGTATTTCCCCTTTTCAAGGTTCGCTGTGCAGATAGATTTATTTATTTATTTGTAAGTTAGAGCAACTGAAGCCAGTAACACAACCATATCCCCAAGCTCAGTTTTAACTAAAGCATCCTCCATCACTGCATGCTTGATATGGGAAGAACGGTTTGATTCCAGCATTACCCATGGAATCCTGGTCACCACCTATGGGTCAACAAGCTAGGAAAAAATGGTCCAGCTGAGAGAAGGTGACAGGCTCCAGAAGACATGACTGTGATTTTATAGCCATTAGAGAGAAGGGAGCAGCATACAAGTGATGTGTCTTCATGTGAGTCCATATATATGGGCTTTTTTGGTCTCGATCAGCCAAAGTGTCAGTTTGACTGAAATTAACTAATTACAGCACTAGGACACCAAAGAACTGAAAGTAATTAAAAATATTTTTTTACCATTTCTGGATGCAATTATCCAGTTTTTTGCTGTCCCTTCTGGCTCATCAATGACAGTAAAGCTGAAGGGATCGCTGTTTGGGTAACCATCCAAATCATCGGCTGTAACATCAACTGATTTTGCATCTGAACACACAGTCTGCACAGGGTTCACAATAACCGGGCAGTTATCATTCTCATCTTTAACTTGAATGACGACTGTGCCAGTGACCGTTTTCTTCGGAAAATCTAAGATTTTAAAATATGAAAGATTAAATTGATTTTAAAAGTGCAAAAATTTCTTCTTAAAATAAAAAAACGTAGTATTTTCCAAAACACACACATTGCTGAAGTAAGTTGAAAGAGCTCTCCCTGAAGCTTACGGAAGTAGAATTTCATTCCTAATGTTAATAAACACATTGACAAAGTTCTTCTGAAGGCAAGCTGTTTTACTATTTTAACTTGAAAAAAAGAGTATTCCCTGTGTATGGTTACACAGTAATATGCAGATTATAAAAGCAGAATTCTAATTAGATACACAAGAAGCTCAGGGAATCTTTCTTGCTTAACCCATTCCAAGGTTCATCCTATTTCAATTATTTGTGTTTCTCTCCTCCAAATACAAAGCCTATGGGAAACAGCACTAATGTCTAGGCAGTTAAAGACAGGGAGGTTATACCAACTGTAGTTGCAGAAAGGCAAACTAAACCTTAAACAAACCAATTAGTGTGAACACAAAACCCTCTCAACTTACCAGTAGTTACACCCAACATGGTGATAGTGTAGGTACCGTTTACTACGTGAACTGACTCGTAATCGAGGTTTTTGGCAAGTCGGATTTCACCTGTGACTGAGTCTATAGTGATCCAGTTTGCTGGGTCTCTTCCTTTCACGTATCTGATTAAAATTGCATATAGAGATGTACACATTTATAATGAGGAAAAAAAAACATTAGCAGAAAAAAGCAGCTTGAGAGTATGTTTACTCTTTGTTTAAAGCAGAGACCAAATCCCTAGGTCTGAGGCCTGACACTCCTGCCACCGGAACTGGTTTCAACTATAAATCTAGTATTATAAACCTACCCTGAATGTTGAAACTTGCTTTTTCCCTCTAGAGCCAGGACTTAGGTGTGGAGCATTATAAAAAACAGACTCAGGGAGCAAGACAGGAGCAGGAGAGGGAGCTGTGCTGCCAGTCATAGTCTTCTTCCCCTCCATCCCTGCTCCCAGCAAAAGCTGAGCAGCAGCCACAGGGGACAGACTGATTTACAGGCATGGGGCAGAGGGGTCCACCACTGGGTACGCACCTCTGCTGGGATGCACCATTTGTAAAAACTGTGGTGGTGGATCAACAGCATTTTAGCTGAAGAGCTATAACTCAAAAGCTACACACGCGCTCACACGCAGACTTATCTACTTTACACCCTTTCTGCCCAATTGCTAGGTGTTTCTGTACATTTTTTCCTAATGTTTCTGCAGACGATGAAGTCAGATGAGTAAATCTACTCTCAGAAGTAGGCAGCCATGACAAACAGCATGCAAGTATGGGCAAACACTCATGTCTCACCCTATATGACCAAACAAGTAGGATTTGCAAGTCAGCTATTTTCTACATAATAGGATATTGAAGATGATGAGGTTGTTTTAGGTGTGAATTATGCAAAGCAGAAAACAATTGCCTCTGAATATTTCAGTTCAGAATACACATTTTTACAGTAAGACGAGATTTTTTTTGTACCCAGTTATGATGGTTATAAAAAGACTCTTACGTGATGCGCTGTGCTGTTTTTCCAGTGTCTTCATCATAGGCTTGATACTGTCCAATAACCTGTCTGATCTGCAGTTTCTCACTTGCTTCAATAATTTTTGTGCCACCAGGGAATACAGGGCCTTCCCGCACATTAATCACATTAATTCTGATTGGAATTGTTTGTGCTTTATAACTGTGTTTAATTGACTTGTGGAACTCTGCTTTGTTTGTAACAACAATGCCCAAGTTTAGGCTTTGCATTTTTTCATAATCCAGCTCCTAGAGCAACAACAACAACAACAAAAAAATCACTCAGAATTTGACAGAATCTGATATCTAGACAACATTCATACATTTAATATTTAAATAATACTGTAGCATCCCTATTTAAATAATAAGGATACTGTAGTGCAAAGAAGAACTGTTGTTCAGCAAGTTACTCTCAATACATAATGCTTCAACTCTTTGAAAGTATATAAGGAAAATTACTCTTCCTATTTTTAATGGATGGCACCATAGGTATGTCCTTGTATTATTGAATTTGAACTAATTTAAGGTAGGTGGCAATAAGTCCTACCCATTTATTCTGCCTCTACTTTCATTGAATCAGTGCTCAGTAATACTTGGCCCTTCCAATTTTATTTTTTTTAAAGAACAATTCATTTACTTAATAACGCAGATCATGTTTTTACAATTATCAATTTTCAGATAAGGAAACCAGAACAGAAAAAAAAAGAAAAAAAGGTACGTAGGGCGTTATACATCTTCAGTTCTTGTAGACTAAAGGGGAGTGAAATTCATAAAACAGAAATTTCAATTTATGGAAAATATTTTCATAACTTCAAAATAGTCTGTAGCCCATGGGTCATGGCGTAGGTGTTGCCTGCAATGTTACCCGTGGCCATGGGAAATAAAGAAATTTAAACTGAGACGAGCAAGGACAGAAAAAAAATGGGCAAGTTTACAGCATATATGTTAGCACTGTTGCCCAATGACAAGGAAAGTTTGGGGACTTGTGTCCCACTAGATATATTCGAGATCACACAGAATGTAAATGGCAAACCTGGACAAAATTATTTTGCGTGGAATTATTGGATACATCAACAAAGAATATGCCAAAGGAGGAGTGTCCACCACGTAAATGTACAGCTTGCATGCTGACTGAATAGAAATAATTTGTATGTCAAATTAAAGGGAATAAATTACTCTAATATTTAAAGGAGACTCTAAATAATATACTAACCTTCACAACAGTCAAAATGCCTTCATTTGTTTGGTTATCTGTTATTATACGAAAAAAGCCGCCTTCATTACCAGAAACAAATGAAAAGTTTGCCAGCCAATTATCAGAAAACTTTTCATCTTTGTCAAATACTTTTATTCGCAGAATTTCCACATTTGCTCTGTTTTCTTCAATGCTTCCTTCAAACTGCAATCAAAAAACACCCTTCTTTAAAAAGATGTCATTCATTTCACCAGTGCAGGAAAGTTTGCACAATCTTATATTAAGCAAAGGGATACTGGCAGGTGTAGGAATATGCCAAATATTGTGATAACTGTACTTACTGCACTACTTTCAACCACAGGCAGATTGTCATTGACATCCAAAATCTTGATGTCTACAGAACATGTTGCAGCATTCCCACCTAATTCACCACCACGGTCTTTTGCTTCCACCACCAAAGAATAGCTACTTTGTGTCTGCCATGATAAGAAAAAAGTGTTTAAATAGGGGTAAATTTTTTTCCTTTGCTATATTATCTCTATTACATTTTTGTAACCCCTCGCATGGTTAGTTATAACTTCTCTTCTAGTTAGTTGTAAATCTCACACACACCTTGACAGGCTCTGAGTAGAACTGAGGCTTTGAAAAGGATTTGGAATTTTTGCATCTCCCCCTCAGAGTTAGAGTGTACCTACATGGCAAACGAAAAAACTTCAGTGGCCATAAACAGGGCCAGAGGCAGTGATACCTGCACGTCAGGACAGGGCTAGAGGCAGAGATGGTGCCCTCAGCCGCAGAGCTAACATCCAGATCACCATCTGCTGGCCAGTGAAAATTCGTGCAAGCGCAGGTAAAGCTGCTGGTAACGCGTGGCTTTCAAAGCTGTTTCACAGCAGCACCCATCCTAACTCTTTGCATGGTGATTTGCATAGCAGGCTGCGGAACTCTAGATGCAGCCAGCAGCTTTGCAGGTGGTGATCTGGGCTGTCTTGGCCATATGCTCTCCAGCCCAGAGAAATGACCCCTCACCTCACATTAACTGCTGCCTTGGGAGGGACAAAAACCAACAGCTGGTGCTGTGCTAGAAAGGTGACAGGGGGAACGCAGCCTTGATCCCATCACACCCTGCTCACTCAAATCCCTGAAAAACACACATCAGCCAGACAAGGCTTCAATCCTAAGGGAGGGGAAGGAAGAGGGCCAGCTCTCCAACTCAGCAGGCAGAGCTGAAGGTGACACTACAGGCATCAGAAGATGGCTGTTAACAAATAAAAAACAGGAGGGCTTTTTTTACCTCTCTGTCAAGGTTTATTTTTGCTACTTGAACCACGCCAGTATCCTTATCCATAGTGAATGCAGCGCTAGGGTTTTGGGAAATGATCCTGAAAGCAATTTTGGAATTTAGGTTATTTGGTTCATCCGCATCTGTTGCATTTATCCTCATTACAATTGTACCTGGAAAAAAGCAAACAAAATACAGTATGTTTACACTGCCATGCACTGCCAAGTATTTTTACTGTAATGTCACAAATTAAGAGACTGTTGTCAGATGCACTGCACGATTTTCTGATGTTCTTGCCCTTATTTAGTTAATAAATAGACTGAAGAAGTGTTCCTAAAATCCAAATAGTACATGTTAACAGTATATCCTCTAGCAAACAAAAAGACTGTATCTGCCCATCTGTGACTCATAGAATTCAATGTACCAGAATCACAGAACAGGCAGAATTCTCTCAAAATTTCTGACAGAAAACTGCAGATATACAGAGAAGAAAGAAAAAGCTTTTGAACATAAGATGCACTTCCCTCGCACATTATTCTAAAGGGAGCACTACTAACTCCTCTACCTGAGCGTTATTAAAATAATTGCTCTGTATTGATGCCCTCCAACAGCTTCACTGAAAATACATGGTGGTCCCTACGGTGCAGTCCCCTTAACTCATGGCACAGGATATTGTCCCCTGGAAAAGGGTGTACCTCAGCAACGTATTTGAACATTAGCTGAAATTCAGGCAAAGAAGCAATTAACCACATGGCTGCTACTAACCTGAAAAAGAGCTGAGAGAACTCAACACTTCAAATCAAGCAGATGATCAATAATTTCCCTACGAGGAAGTGTTATTCTCTGTTGCCTTTATGTGGCCACTTTCCCTTTATCACACCACACAACTTAGCCCTGAATAAAAACTTGCATTCCCACGTGGGTAACCTGGCCTATGCAAGCAAGAGAATGCATCCTTGTTACTGCAGGTATGCAAAGAGTATATTCACTTGTGCCCTTGCATGTGTTGGGAAAAGCTACATGAAAAAAAAAAATTTAAAAATAATGTTACCTGTTTCACTTAATTCTTCGATTGAACCAACAAAAACTTCATGTGAAAACACTGGAGGGTTGTCATTTATATCCACAATTTTAATTGGGAGGTCTATCGGCTCCTCTACTTTTGCTCCAGTCTTATCTAGGGCATGACCTCTAAGCTGAAATATTACAGAGAGAAGAATAAGCAAATACAACGAATGACTGTAATATATATAAATGCATATGCAAAATACAGAAATATACATAAAAAGTAAAATATTTATAAGCACAAATCATAAACATATATAATATGCTTATAAATATAAGCATACATATACACACAAATATCCAGAAACTGGTTTAAAACTAATTGAAGCAAACACTTTTGAATAAAATAAGTAAAAAAATTGGTAAGAGGGCACCGATAAAGAAAAAGTACTATTCAACTTACAAGCAGCATTGGAGTCTTTTCTCTGTCAACCCTTCCCGTTATATTCAGGTCTCCAGTCCTTCCATTGATAACAAATAATCCATAAGGGGGTTCTGTTACTCCTTGACCAGATATAGTGTAAGTCACCACTACCCCTGCAGCTTCAAGATCAGAATGTATCTAGCAGGAATACAACAGATTGAACAGCATTCAGTAAATAAAACCACACTTAAAAATGCAAAGAAAATCCTTTCGCTGTTTTTGTAATTAACGAACAAAAATAAATATTAAACATATTTTCCTGCACTCATTTGAGTGTGGAAATATTGAGATGACTGCAGGAAAAGCTGCATGTTCTGTTTGAGAATCTGGTGCAGGGAGATGAGGAATGCAATGGGCAGTGCAACAGTTGGGAACTGTGGAGTGAAGAGGTCTGTGGGAGAAGAAAATTGGGACTGCTCAGACAAAGAGAGTGGGACAGGATACAAGTGCAAGGAAAAGCTGGAAAACCACTGCGGTAAGGTGGAAGTTCCCTCCACTTGCCTGGAGTGAGGCAAGGAGAAGGAAACTGGCTGATCAAACTGATCAGATGGGTGCAAACAAAACGTGGGGAAAGACCAAGGGGAAAAAAAAAAAAAGTCTGGAAGAATGAGTTGAGCAGGGGAGATTGAGCAAAGCCTGGAAATAAAATATGACAACTTTTTAAGGGAGATTAGACCTAAGCTAGCAAGTGTGACTAGGACTGAGGAATTGATAGGGTGGAGGAAAAAAGGTCAGACCAGGAGAGAAACAGGTAGAAGAGGCTGAATAGACCAGAGATCATCACCCTTCCTCCGCTGTCAGCAAATATCTAAAACACCTGGACAAGCACAAGTGCATTGTGCCAGCATCACCATCAAGGGACAGCCCAAGCAGGGGATAACAGCCTGCTATCATCTGCAGTCACTTTATATGCTGAAGTGACAGGTGTGGTGAATTCAGTTCAACACTGGTGCTGAACCAAATGCATATCATTCTTGCACAAAGGATAGCACCTTGGTTATTTTTAGGTCCATTTCCTAAAAAAGTAGGCATACGTAATCATGCTCCATGTACACCCTTCTGCCCAATCACCACCAGCAGTTTTAGGACCCACTTCAACCACAGATGCCTAGGGCTTGTGGAGTGAAAAAACTCAAAGACACTTCATTCCTAAAAGCTTTACGAAAACTGGTGGCTGGGAAAAGGTGAAAGACTGAGGCAAATCAGTCTGCAAGAGCAACTCATCTGCTGAAGGAAGGAAACAGAAGGAAATATGCCAATCTTCAACTGACATTCAGTAGTCCTTCAAAATTCAAGAAATGTTTGCGCATGTGTTTAGGGCAGCCACACCCTTATTTTACATTTTCATCTCTATGTGCATTCTGTATTTATCTCTTTTCTGGGCTTACTCTAGCGATTGGATTCTTATAGGAATTGTCCTCCTCTTCCCGTATGAAAGCCGGAGGGACCGTCCATTCTCGCTTCTGTCTGAATAGGCTGTTGGGGTGAGATAACAGGCCACTCCTGCCATTTCGATTGTAAACCTGTGGAAAAAGGTTGAATATCAGCATTACATTTAGCCATTTCAGATGCATGCTATATTGCTGCTGTAGCCCAGACTTCTGAATAGCTTTTGCTCTTTCAGTAGCTAGTAACTTCAGAATCATGGAGCAGCATTAGCCTTCTGAACCATGGTCTAAGAGCTGTATGTTCCTCAAGTCGTTTGAGGAGGAAAAACTTTCAATCAAGACAGAATTAGCTAAGACAGCCTTTAAATACATGAGGAAGATCCCATGACCAGGGTTTGGTGAAAATACACCTGTTCTGGAAGATTTAAGTGCTTGTCATCAAATGTTGGAAGAGGTTTGGCACTAAGACTGTTTTAAACCAGTGTTTCTGCCTTATTACCCTGTTAGACATCCCACCAACACTGCCTCGTGCTCAACCTTCTCTCTGAAACAGAATACATGAAACAGGAGGCCTCTAATCAACCCATCCACTGTCTCTGCTATCCTTGCTCAACCACCCTTCATTCTCCCTCTGCATGAGACACTGTCTTTCTGTCCATCTTAGTCCCTTCTGTGTCTGTTGGCTTCCACATTAACATCTGGAGATGTTTCCACAATTAACCTCTTCCATAAAATAGCAACTGATTTCATCTACAGAGAGTTAAGATACTTAAATATTTTAGAGGAAGCTTCTCAAAGTTGAATGCCACTCAGTTTGATGGATTTAGGAATCTATTTGCTTCATCTTTCATTTCATTATTCATTACTCAACTTTTATGTTTCAGAAAATGGTAAAACAAGATATTTATCAACTGATGTAAGGCACGCCTTTGATGCTTGCTCTTTGCTCAGAGAATCCTTCTTCAAACACTGATAAAGAAAATAGTTTTCCATTATTTCCTACCTTCACGTAGAGTCCATTTCCATAATTCAAACAAATCTGCAATAGAAGTTATGATAATCATTATTAATTCCATGTCACTTTAGCAGTACTAAAACTTAACTGACATAACTTTTGCCATAAGAACAGCAAAAACATAAGAAAGAGGACATCTGACCTCTATCAATTAATATTTACTGTTTGCCCGTAACAGCTTCTGAAAAATTTGCCCATAACCATTCACATTAAAAACATACACTATAATTATATAGTTATTAAGTTTTGCACACTTCTCCCAGCAGGAGACAGGTAATAAGCAATTAATAATTTTTTTCCCCAATAAATGCTGACTTTATAGTCATTTTTAAACAACCATTTTCATTATTTTTAGTGCTGAATAATGCCTCACTATTCCAAAATGACAGAATTTGCCATTGATTGAAGCTAAGCCTTGGTTGCCAGCAGCACTCTGGAGAAGCTCCCTCTTCTGACCAAATCATGGATTATACAGGCTCTGGTGGGTTACCAACCAACCACATGAAAGAACAAAACAGGTTAAATAACGTTTAAAAGCAAGCAGTAATCAAAACATCGGCTGAAGCGTACAGGACAGAAGCACCTCTTTACTTAGCGCCTTCCTGGAAGGATAAACTGCATATATGCATCCCTAACTTAAACAAGGCTGAGACATGTGCATGCTAGCAAGCAAATCATGCTTGCTGTGACAAAATGTCATATGCCAGCATCCAGCATTGGACTGGCCATCTCTCTTCATGCACCAGGATAGCCCAGCATGCCCTTAAACACCTCAGTTAGGTGCCTCATCCCAGCTGGAAGGAACTGGAGCCTCAGCCAAATTACCAGAGACCCTGTGTTTATCCACTCTCCAGGCACCGAAAACTCCACGTGTAACAAAACCCCTCAAACAGTGCAAAAACGTAGGCATTGGGGAACAATAACAAAAAATAGATCATTACAACACTTGAAACCAACAAATAGAGTTTTTGAGCTTTGTACAGGCAGAGAATACTTTTATTGTTCTCAGAACTATTACATCTACCTACGTTCATATGTGATTTTTTTTTTTTTTAATACTAATGCCTAAGGCAAAGCAGGCACAGAAAAGGCAATTTCCTACTGAAATAAGTCAGGGAGTGTTTCTTTATATTCTCTTTGACTGTTTTCTAGACTGTTGACTGGGACCTCCCTATCCATCCCTCTGACTCAGCCTTGATTGCTGTATCGATGACAGCTTTTTTTTTTTGAAAAAAAAAAAAAGAAAGATGTTATCTCTTTCCCACACAATGCAGCAATGAGGTGGACAGTGTTGAGCAATGTAGCAGACGGCTGTTTCGACTTGCACAACACCACTGGTTTTCAAATTTATATATTCTGAAGACAAAAATCAGCAAGCACTAAATTCCCTAATGGACATGCATTGTGAGGGCTACAGGATCCTACACCTTAGACCAAGATGTTTTTTATGAATATTCTTAATCTTATTTATTAGTTATATGGATTTTTAAAATTTATTTTCAGATTAATGAGATTGTATCAGCAAGAGTCACAGGAGAATTCTGGTTTATAGTTTAGGTTTTCTAACAGAAGCCGCAACCCTTTTGGAAGGTGAATAGTTGTTAAGATGTCATTGTGAACATCCTTGTTTGTTCTTACTGGTAAATGGAAGGGAAAGGTGTTTCTGTCTCAATACTGAACGAAGACAAAAGGCACAAGGTCAAAAGTTTCCTTGTACTGGAAACCTGACAACTGCAGTATAAACAAAAGCATTTGAAGTTCAAAAATAAGCAGGTCTGCCACCGAGATGCGTATCAAAAAAGCAGAGAAAATTCCATTCCTCATTATCAACACAAAGTCTTTCATTAAGATAACGAAGTAAAAATCAATTTCTTTGCTTAGTAGCCAAGCAGCCTCAAAACACTGTTTTATTGCTACGAAAGTAAAAAATACTTTTGCTTTTGTATTTTTCAATCTATAGTCTAGAGGAAATCCCTTAAGGGACTTCCAAGATATCTACAAAAGGACTTTAAGAATGGCAATTTTACTTACAAGATGCATAAATACTCATGTAACTAATATATAAAGGGATCCTGCATTTTTATTGAAAATTTTTAAAGGATCCAAAAATTTTAGAAAAGGGAAAAGCACTTTTCTATGAATTTTTTTTTTAAAAAAAGTGATAGTCACATATCCAAAAGGTGTTGAGTTCTTAATTTCCCTTTTTATTAGTATCCTAGAGCTGCCTTCTATTAAATGGCTTAGTAAGAGTAGGAAAGCCCTGTCTGCCATTTGACATGGGTCATAGCCTTGGCACAAAAACTAGACATCTACCAATAACATCTGTTGATGACACAGAGCTGAGAAGGCATTGTCGGAAGACAACTGCAGGGTTACAGAAAACGAGGTGGAAAATCTGGGGCCTGAAGTAATAGAAATGGAATGAAAGACTACAGGAAAGCAGCAGGCATAGGCAAGAGGGCAGGGGAATGAAGGAAGTGATTGCCATGTATAGGGAAAACAAGACTGGTCTTGCCCAAATCCATGTTCATGTATAGTCAGGAAGCGACTAAAGTGAACACATAGCTTAGTTTTACACTGTAAAGATGAAGACTGAGTAAGCAAGAAGGTATGTGTCCATATTTGCTCCACCATGAAACAGTAAGTCCTAGAAACGTGGTCTTTCACATATGATGTGTGTCGGGAAGTTTGGATCTCACACCTGCTGTGAGTCAGTCCGGTCTTGAAGATGATGGGTAAGTGAAGATCTTCCACCCTTAGAGAAGCAGGCTAAAGGGACCATCCAAGGTTATCTACTAGTCCATCTCCGCACCCTGGGGCAGGATGAGCTACACCTACGTGCTTCCTGACAACTATTCTTATAAACAGCGAGTGACGGAGGTCCCACAGCCTCACTAGAACAGAATAGAACAGAATAGCCTACGTTGGAAGGGGCCTTTCAGATCATCTAGTCCAACCATCAACCTAACACTGACAAAACCATTGCTAAACCATATCTCTAAGCACTACATCTACCCGTCTTTTAAATACCACCAGGGGTGGTGACTCAACTGCTTCCCTGGGCAGCCTGTTCCAATGCTAACTTAAGGCGGTGCCTATATAGTCTTACAGATGGAAACTCTTTGTTAATTTTTATCCTCATTTTATTATCCTAATTTTTAGCTCTTTGCATTGAGTTGATCATATTGCTGTTTGGATGAAATTCAGTTTCAGATTAAGGCACAGAAATTTACATGTCTAAATGAATGCTAGGTGCCTAAACTTCCATTACAATCAACAGAAATATAGCCCATACAGACAGAGAGACCAGAGAGCAGCTCAACTTGCCTCAAAGCCATCTCACACCTACTTCTCTCTGAGCTCTACTGACTGTAGCTATGTCTAATTTGTAAGGCCAATATGAGAGGAATCGTAGAGCAAAGCAGTCGGTGCTGAGAACCCAGTACTACACAACCCGTGTTTTGTGGTTTTTACTGCAGACTAGAATTAGCCTGGTCCCACAGACCAAACACCCCCGCATAGATGGATGCATCTCCCAACGCAGTTTCACCCAGGAGGGATCAGATTCAAACACTCTGGAGATTTGCTTCGAAAGCACAATTTGATCCCACCAAATAAGTACACTCTGCATCCACTGCATCTGCATTTACCGTAACAGAAACTCAAACACCTGTATCGAGATCTCTTAACCTCAACTCGAACCTCCCTTTTTGCCATACTGATAATGCTCTCATCGAACAGTGCAATTCCCTTTTCTTCACAATTCCCCGTCATATATCCGAAAACTTATCATGTATGTTACCCACTTTTCTTTTCTCGGTTCCCAGTTCTTTAATCTCACTTCAAGAATCATAAAACAGGACTTCCTGAATTCAGACTGCATTTTTCCTTTAGTATCTCCTGGGTGGATTCACTTTATTCTGAAGTATGGTGTCCCAAATAATATACCTCTTTAATTCGACAGGACGGATAAATACTAGATCTTATGTATTTCTCACCCGCTTTCATATCTTGCCATAGTGCTGGTTTTGGTGCTTTTGCCTTTTTGGAGCAATATTAAATTGCTGAATCAATGCACAGATGCTTGTAAATATTTTTACCGTGTTTCAGCATGTTACTGGCAATAGAAGCTAGGCTGCTTCGAATTATCTCACCTCTGCTCTTCCTAAAACTAAGCATCATGAATTTGTGGTTTTTTTCTTTTTTTTTTTTTAATTTAACTTGTTTCTATGAATTTTGAAAAGTAATTGCTACTGGCTGACCCTGCAATAGTGATCTAATGTATTCTGGACTGAATTTCAGCATACGCAGCCTAAGTCTAACACTCCAAACATCAAGGAAGTACAATCTGAGAAGATGTTCAGAGCAAAAATAAGTTTTGCTACTTGCGTTGTAAGCTTCATACATCTCTGTCAACTCTTCTTTCACTCAAATGTAGGAAGCGTTTTACGATGTCCTCTCTTGAGGATACGATGCCCACTCCCTTCAGAAATGACCAAGAAACCTCCCAGTCTAATAATCCTCACCAGCCGTGCCTGCCCAGCAGGCCCATGGCTCTGGGTGTGTGTCCGGGACACACGCCACGTCAAGCCCATCCCTATGGGTGCGCTACTGTCTGGCATGCCTGGCCATCCCTGGAAAAGGGCCAGAGGCAGGGACACAGGGAAAGCTGCCATGAGCTCTGCGAGGTACCCAGGGATGACCAAACAGGGATGCTGCCCACAGGCAGGGAGGGAGAGCAGGTGACCAAGAGATACTTCCACGAAAAATAGGGAGAGGAAGAACTTACAGTTCTTGATGCTTCTAAGGTTGAAGACACGTTGAGAAGACACTGCTTTTAGACTGATTTTGTTTTCAGTAGTTTCTTAAGACTTTGAAGTTAATCAGTGTCACCCTCGCATGTCATACACTATAAATGACCCTAACTTGATGCTCTAAAACAAGCAACTAGACTTTCTGCCATGTGAGTGGTTTTGTTCAGATTAGGGGGAAAAAAAAGAAACCAAAAACCTAAACAAACAAAAAAGGCAAAACCCACAGTGCCCCTCTTACTTCTGACATCAACCAACTATAAGGGAGCTTCACTTGCTTTCATATTCTATCTGACAATGAGGCATTTAGGCACCAAACTGAGCTCACTCTTAACACACCATACCCTGCCCCAGCTTTAGCTGAGACTGAGGATGATGAGGACTGAGAAAAACAATTTTCCGCTTTTTTTCAGGCAAAACCAACCGCATCCTGAGCCAGCGCAAGCCCAACAAAAGACGATGCTGTGGCTTCAGGTATTACAGAAAGAACCAGTGAAAACTTTTGCACAAGAAGCACTCTGCACATATCCCATTGCGCTTTTGGGCAAAACAAAGACAAAACAATTTCCAACCAAACCCTAGCTCCCAGCTTGCTGCAAGGAACAGGGTTAAGTGTCACTGGCTGACTTGTGGCGACCCACAAGTCTACGTTAAAGTTCTCGGGCCAGCTAACAAACCTGACCTTGCAGGCTCTTGAGCTGGGGGAGCAAGGTGCCAACGTACAGCACCTGCCAGCCTGACCCTACAACACGCCGTTCTGGAACCTTGCCGGGCTCCTCGGCAGCTACCCGGCACAGCCCATGGCCTGGCCTCCACCCTGGCCCTTCGTCTGGGCGGCGGTGGGGGCAGTGGCGGCAGCCGCCCGACTTCCGCAGGGCATTTT